>JADBJO010005494.1:7500-20000 GCA_016801955.1 Conus betulinus
GAAAAACTTTTTTCAGAGATGTCCCACCTGACGTGATCTTTGAGTTTCTGAAAGAGATTAACATTTTTCATCTGATCTAGGATTTTACGGAAGAAAGATTTTAAACAAAGTTTCTGGTACGTTTTTAGGTGCGTTTTAAAGAGATGCATTTTTTTTTTTTTTTGATGGCTGGTGAGTTGATTTTAACGTGGTGACAGTCCTGATATGGCCCTCTGCGATCGGCTGGGCTATAAACCACATTACCTTACCTGTCTGTCTGTCTGTCTCTCTAATTACTTCATATGTATGTGTGAATGTGTGAGTGTGCACGAGAGTGATTAAGTGAGTGATTGTGTGAGTGTGAGTGAGTGAGTGAGTGTGTGTGTGTGTGTGAGAGAGAGAGAGAGAGAGAGAGAGAGAGAGAAGGGGGGAGGGAGACAGAGATAGAGGGACAGAGACAGAACAGTGGCAGAGAGAGAGAGAGAGAGACGGAGACAGACAAGCAGGGAGAACGGGTGTTCTTTTAGATAAGAAAAAAACTGTAAAAATAGAACAGGTAGCAGAAGAACATTAATCAGCGTTTATAATAATCCACGTTTGATTTTGTGAGTAAGCAGAGAGATGGTGCATACTTTGATACTAGTAATAGTACAAAGATGTTGGATGTATATTTTTTTACATATAAACTCAACGTAAAGGACAGAGATAGAGAGAGGAGGGGGAGAAGAGAAGAGAAAGAGAGAGAGAGAGGGGGGGGGGGGGGTGGTGATGGTGGTGAAATTACATCAGATAAATATGCATTGCTCACTGTTCAGGAAATGCATTTTTTTTTTTACACAATCATCTATTTCTCTGATCTCCACCTCCCTGTCCCCTCCCCCTCCCCCTTCCCTTTTTTTTCATTTTCTTTCTTTTTTTTTTCTTTCGGCTGTACGAAAGCAAGCATTCTGACATATGTTAGCTTTCATTGTAATTTCTGTTTGATGTGACAGTTTTTGAGACAGCGACCAGTGCGCTACAAATTTATGGCATGTCGCATTGAAAATGGCAGTGCACCTCTCTATAGAAATGTTTTTTTTCTGTGAGAGATGCTGTCTGAAGCCACTTTAGCGGACATTCCTTCACTTTGAAGTGAAGAGATCGAGACATTAGCAAAGTGGTGGTACTGTCTGATCTGAGATGTTCGGAACTGATTTTTAAAATTTCGTATTAATTTCTATGTTATTGGTGTGTGTGTGTGTGTGTGTGTGTGTGTGTGTGTGTGTGTGTGTGTGTGTGGTATGCGTGCGTTTACTTACTTAACCAGCGAAAACATCGGTGCTCTCTGACCAATTTCATGACAAACGAAGGGAGAAGGGGTGGTGGTGGTGGTGGTGGTGATGGTGGTGATGGTAGACATTCTCCATCGCAGAAGCTAGCGTCCAATACCCAGCCTATGACTGTATGAAGGATACCCCCCTACACACACACACACACACACACACACACACACACACACACACACACACACACACACACACACACTCAAATCTTGTTCGTCGAAAAAAGGTATGTCTTAGGGCGATGTTTTTTAAGCGGGCAGAAACGAGATGATGCGCAGATTAGACAGCAATGAGTTCCAGAGATGTGGGGCAGAAAAAAGAAAATCGCCAGGATCGAGCAGGACGAATGTAGAGAAAAAGAAAGTAAAAACAAACAAACAACGAATCAGAACAAAATATATGAAAATCCCAGATGCCACCTGGGTTTCGCTTACTTAGTTACTAAGGCCCATTGCTCTTGCCAGAACATAGGCCATCAACAGCTGCCCCGCCCGCGACCACGATCCTGGGCAATCTTCTCTATTTCTCCCCAGCTGTAACCCATCTGCCTGGTGTCCGCCTCCAGGTGTTTTTCTTGGTCTTCCTCGCTTTCTCCTGCCTTGAGGATTCCAGGTCAGGGCTTTTTTTTTTTTTTTTCTGGGTGGGTTGTCCAGAGGGCTTTCTGAAGGCGTGTTCTTTCCACCGCCGTCTTTTTGGGTTTCTCTAGACCAGGTGAAGTAGTGGTGCATCTGTTGGCAGGGCACGTGATTGGTGTTCTTAGTCACGTGTATCCTCTGGCCCAGGCTGTTCCTGGTTTCAGTGTCAGCGGGTACTGTCTTTTTCTTTTTCTTTTTTCTTCTTCTTTCCCGAAGTGCACCTTTAGTTTAAGCAAGAGAATTCACACAATGTTACTTTACGAAATAAAGGAAAAGGAGGGGGGGGGGGGGGGGGGGGGGGGGGGGGGGGGGGGGGGGGCGCGGAGAAAAAACAACACAAATGGAAATAAACAAGACATCGGTCATGAGTGTATCTGCAATTTGAATTTTTGAAGAGAAAAACAGGTAAAGAAGCACATGACTGGCACGCAGAGAGAGAGAGAGAGAGAGAGAGAGAGAGAGAGAGAGAGCATAAGAGGCAAGCCGTGTGTGTCATGAAAGTTGAAATATTCTGGTTTTGAAAGGTTATGTGCAACCCTTTAGGGCTGTGTTGGGCAACGTGACGAGAGTTCTAAAGGTTATAAACACACTGAGTATTGTCCGACTGTCCTTTCATGTCGTAGGAATATTGTCATGGTGAAGGCATACCCCACGCTGTTTCTTTTGCCAGAGTCAGCGGGTATTTTTTTTTACGTCATAAGAACATTGCCATGGTTGAAGCTACGCCCCAGGCTTGTTTCTGGTGCAGGAGTCAGCGAGTATTGTCTTTTATTTACGTCATAAGAACATTGTCACGATGAAGGCATACCCCACGTTGTTTCTGGTGCCAGAGTCAGCGGGTATTGTTTTTTTTACGTCATAAGAACATTGTCATGGTGAAGCCATGTCCCAGGCTGTTTGTGGTGCCAGTCAGCGGGTGTTCTCTGTTTTTTACGTCATAAGAACATTGCCATGGTGAAGGCATACACCGAGCTGTTTGTGGTGTCAGAGTCAGTGGGTATTGTCTGACTGTCCTTTTGCGTCCTAGGAATATTGTCATGGTGAAATCATCCTTCGTTGAATCCATTTCGTTTCAACGTTTTATCAGCTAAAACTCGATGCTCTCAGAACTAACTATGATGCCTCACCAAATGTGTATACGTGAAATAAACTTATGAAGAGGTCATGTTTTGTTTGAGAGTGTGCCTCCCAGGACGTGCTAGCCATGTTTATCAGGCATGTCTGTGACTGATGTTTTTTTTTTTTCTATGATACTGATCTTGTTTTTAAAAGTTACCTCTTGTTTGTTACATAAACCCGGTCAGATGTTTAGTGTGATGTTGGCGGTATTTGCATGATTTTATGTACATATCCACTCCAGCGCATTCACATACACACACGCACGCACGCAGCACATATATGCACGTATATGAGCACTTACGCTCTCCTCCTTTCTCTCTCTCTCCCTCCCTCCCTCTCCTCTCTACCACTCTCTCTCTCTCTCTCTCTTTCTCTCTGCCTGCCTCCCTCCCTCCCTCCCTTTCTCTCTCTCTGTGGCACGCGCGCACGCACATGCATGCGTGCGAGCGTGCGTGCATGCATGTGTGTGTGTGTGCACGTGTTTGGGGCGCGCACGCACGCGTTTGCAGATGCATGCATATACGATCATACCCGTCGTGCACACGTGCATCACATTCCTTCAGTGTGTTACCACTGTACCTGCCCGAGTTGCCTGCCCGCCCTGAGCTAACTGGGAGCCACGCCGACAGACTGGGACCCACACAGCTTCCCAGGGGGAGGCGACTAATGGGATTAGAGGCGTCGGCAGCGGTGTGGAAATGGAAGGGGCTCTGCCACTGATTACAGGCTCAGCGGAGAGCCCTGACAAAGGCGGCTGTCGGCAGTAAAAAACCCGCTCCCTTGGATCGGGTCCAGACCAGATCTCAACAACTTTTTTTTTTTTTTTTTTTTTTTTTGGGGGGGGGGGGGGGGGGGGGGGGGGGGGCTCAAACTCACTCAGCCTGGCTTTTGGGGAGTGGGGGGGAAAACATTCCATGCAAGAAGAGAGAAAAGGAAAAAAAGCATAAAACCTGGGAAGAAATAAACCAGAGGTAAGTTTCAACAATAATGCACTGGTAAACCCTAGTCAAGCTGCAGACTATCCGATGGAGCCTTATTGTTCCCAGTGTATGTCATCTGCGACTTGACCGGAGCAGAAAGAAGATTCAAAACAACTTAGTGGTGTTGCTGATTCACGTTGCTGGTTATCATGTTGAATGACATCACTTGGTCACATACTGCGCTGAAATGTCATCTCCTTCCTTTCTTTCTCCACTCTCTCCTCTTTTCTCCTTTTCTCCTCTCTCTCCACTCTTTTTCCTTTTCCCTCCTTCCATCCCCCTTCCTCTCTTCCTCCTCCCTCCCTGCTGCCTCCCTCCCTTCTCTTTCTCTCTCTCTCTCTCTCTCTCTCTCTCCTCTCTCTCTCTCTCTCTCTCTCTCGCTCGCTCTCTGTTGTATGTGCAATAGTAGTAATGTGATGCAGCACAAGTTAACGACAATTTGAAATGCAGTGTAACATGATACAGCAGCACAACATAGTGTGATGTTACACACAATGAAATAAAGAGCCACACATTACAACAGAAATACAATGTGGTTCAACATAACATACCGCAAAACAATACGATAATAATGCAAAGTTGTACCAAAAAATACGTCATTCATGTAATGCAAAGCAGTATAAATGTAACACCATATAATGCTAGGCGAAACAATAACATGTAACACCACATAATGAAAGGCAACACAATACAACGCAACACAATAAAATGCAAGGTAAAGCAATACAATACAATACAATACAATGCAACAGCATACAATGCAAAGCAGTGAAATACAACGCAACACCATACATGCAAAGCAGTGAAATACAGTGCAACACCATACACGCAAAGCAGTGAAAATACAGTGCAACACCATACACGCAAAGCAGTGAAATACAGTGCAACACCATACAGTGCAAAGCAGTGAAATACAGTGCAACACTATACAATGCAAAGAAGTGAAATACAGTGCAACATCATACAGTGCAAAGCAGTGAAATACAACGCAACACCATACATGCAAAGCAGTTAAATACGCAACGCAACACCATACAGTGCAAAGCAGTGAAATACAACGCAACACCATACAATGCAAAGCAGTGAAATACAGTGCAACACCATACCATGCAAAGCAGTGAAATACAACGCAGCACCATACATGCAAAGCAGTGAAATACAACGCAACACCATACAATGCAAAGCAGTGAAATACAACGCAAACACCATACAATGCAAAGCAGTGAAATACAACAACGCAACACCATACAATGCAAAGCAGTGAAATACAACGCAACATCATACATGCAAAGCAGTGAAATACAACGCAACACCATACAATGCAAAGCAGTGAAATAACAGTGCAACACCATACCATGCAAAGCAGTGAAATACAACGCAACACCATACAGTGCAAAGCAGTGAAATACAACGCAACACCATACCATGCAAAGCAGTGAAATACAACGCAGCACCATACATGCAAAGCAGTGAAATACAACGCAACACCATACAGTGCAAAGCAGTGAAATACAATGCAAAGCAGTACTATTAAAAGAGAAACTGGACACGACAGTGCAAGGCGATGCAGTAAAGTCCAACACAGTATGATGCAAAGTAACCCACGTGTTGTACAGGACAGGACAACACATCATCCCTCATCCTGGTCCCCCCGGCGGCACGTACAACACACACAGAGAAGAGAGAGGGGGGGGGGGGGGGGGGGGGGGGGGGAGAGAAAGAGAGGAAAGAAAGAGAGAGAGAGAAAGAGAGAAGCGGAGAAAACAAAACAAGAAAGGGGGGGGGGAAGAGAGGGAGACAGAGAGAGGGAAGAAGAGAAAGAAGGAGAGAGAGGAAGAGGGGGCGAGATAGAGGAAGAGAGAGAGGGGGGGGGGGGGGGGAAGGAGGGAGAGAGAGAGAGAGAGAGAGAAACAGAGAGAGTTACAGAGAGAGAGAGGGGGGAGAAAGAAAGACAGAGAGAGGGGGGGGGGGGGAGAGACACAGAGAGAGAGAGAGGGAAGGACGGGAGGAGGAGAAAGATGAGGAAACGGAGAAGGAATGAGGAGAAGACAGTTAAGCACGGTATGCGACGACAGTGATGTTAATTCAACATAATGAAAGAGCACGTAAATCAGCAGCACCACCACCACTCAGCTGTTTTCACCATGGTTCTTCTATTCCGGCCAAGTCGACGATGACGTGCATTGGGAACAATAGATCTCCATTGGTCAGTCTGCAGCCTTACTGGGGCTTTACCAGCGCATTATAGTTGGAATTTACTTCGGTTTGATTGATTTGTACCCAGCTTTCACGCTTTTTGTACTTCCAGTTTTTATAGAACAGGGAGTACTTTACAATGGGAATGAAGAAATGCTGTCTGTGTGTGTCTCTGTCTGTCTGTCTGTCTGTCCATCTGTCTGTCTGTCCGTCCGTGGTCAAAGTGTGTTCCACTCGCTCCAGACAAAACTACTTCGCCGATCTTTCTGAAAATTTGTAGGTATGTTCATTATGGGTCACAAATGATGCTGGATGTGTTATTTTACCGTTAAAGCCATTACTAACGGCTATAACGGCCCATAACGGTTTTTTCTTGTTTATGGAATATCTCAGAAAGTGCGTGGCCGATCTTTCTAAAAATTTGTAGGTATGTTCATTATGGGTCACAGATGATGGCCGATGTTTACCACAATAGCCGTTACTAACGGCTATGACGGCCCAAAACGGTTTCTCCTCTGTATGGAATATATCTCATGCGTGTTCAAGATAAACTGGGAGTACGTTTATATGCTTTGCATATTGTTTTTCTTCTCTTCTTGTATGGAGTTTTTCCTCCATACCCCCAAAAGCCAGGGGCTGAGTGAGTTTGAGGCTCCCCCAAAAAGGTTTTTTTTTTTTTTTTCAGATCTGGTCTGGACCCGATCCAAGGGAGCGCGGTTTTTACTGCCGACAGCCGCCTTTGTCAGGGCTCTCCGCTGAGCCTGTAATCAGTGGCAGAGCCCCTTCCATTTCCACACCGCTGCCGACGCCTCTAATCCCATTAGTCGCCTCCCCCTGGGAAGCTGTGTGGGTCCCAGTCTGTCGGCGTGGCTCCCAGTTAGCTCAGGGCGGGCAGGCAACTCGGGCAGGTACAGTGGTAACACACTGAGGGACTGTGATGCAGGGGTGCACTGATGGGTATGATCATATATAGCCTGTGCACGCATTTGTAGACACGCGCGTATGCACGAACCGGCGCACACTCACAGAAACACGCATGGACGCACGCATGTGCACACACACACAGACACAGACACACCACACACAACACACACACACACACACACACACACACACACACACACACCACACACACACACACAAATACACACGCGCGCGCGTGCGCGGCAAGCGCGATTATTCACATACTCTGGCTTGCAGCGTTCGTCGAAAAATAGTCAAGATTCATCAGAGGTCTGGAAAATGAACATGTTGTGTAAAAGTCACAAACAAGGCGAAAGAGACAGGCTGACTGGGAATGAAGACCGTATGTCTGGCAGTAGTGCTCACATAAATTGCACTATCTTGCCTGGATTTTTTTTCCGTTTTTCTTTTTTTTTTCGGGGGGTGGGATGGGGGATAGGGGAGGCAAAAAGGACGGTTGGGGGGGGGGGGGGGGCGGTTATGGCGGGGATGGTAGGAGGTAAGTGTGGAAAGAAATTCTATAACAGTGACTTTAAAAACCCATCGATACTGGTTATTTGGCATTGACTGGTTATTTGGTATTGATCTCTTTCATGTTTACCTCTAGTTTCGTACACGTAGTTTACACAGGGTTTGCGGAAGCCTGAAGTTACGATTGAAAATGAATCTGTCCTAAAAGTGCATATGGTTTGGGATACAGGTGCATCAGTTGGAATGTTGGCTGAAAGTTTGTTGAAAACTGTGTAAAATTAAAAAAATAAAAAAAATAAAAAAAAGGTCTACAAAACTGTCACATTCATACAAAAAGTGTTGGAAAATTCTCTCTCTCTCCTCTCTCTCTCTCTCTCTCTCTCTCTCTCTCTCTCTCTCTCTCTCTCTCTCTCTCTCTCTCTCATACATACATACATACATACGTATGTTATGAAGCGTTTCCCTTCAAGTACCTATTCATTCATCCAACACCGTTTTATATGGAGAAATGGGCAGATACCCTTTGTATATAAGTACATTTGTGAAATGTATTAAGTACTGGCTGAAGATCTTGAAGCTACCCCAGTCCCGTTTGAGCATGCAAGCCTATGATATGATGCTTTTAGAAATGGAAAAAGGTAAAAGAAAACTGGGCTTATAAAGTAAAGAAAGTCCTTTCAGAACAGGGTTTTGGAATAGTGTGGATGACCCAGGAAGTAGGAAATGAGCAACTGTTCATTGCGGAATTTAAAGACAGGCTTATTTGTTCTTTTTAAACAGAATTAGCACTCAGATATGGAAAGTAAAGAAAAATATCGCTGGTTTTTCTCATTTAAGAATGTGTTCCATTCTGAAAAGTTTCTCAATATCATAGCAGATAGATGGCACAGAATAAATTACGCAAGATTTAGGTTGAGAACTTTAGGTTTTAATGCGAACGAAAGATGGTTTGAATGTGAAACATCCACAGAATCTCCTTGTCCTGCATGTAGACATATTATTGATGACGAAGAACACTTTTGTGTTCCACTGTACTTCTTATAATGAGTGCGTGCGGACAAATTGTTCATTTTTCCAGCTAGATATAGCGAAAAGACAAAAATGTCGCTGGGGCGTGTTATCATCAGATGATGAACTAACTTGTAATTAAATCAATTGCGAAATTCATCGCGGAAGCATTGAAAATTAGACAGATGAAGGATAGTGAAATTTAAGATAATACATTATAAGAGATATCTGAATGAATATTATCATTCATCGCATGTTGAAGAGATCAGTAAAATACAATGACATCATTTGATTGAGTGGATGGTCGAGTCAGTCTTTTTTTACTTTTCTTTTCCTTTTTTCTCTTCATGTTGAAGAGATCGGTAAAATACAATGTCTCATTTGATTGAGTGGATGGTCGAGTCAGTCTTAGGGTTTTTTTTTTTAAACCTTACTGCATTACTCCTGGTGCGTGAGGTGAGGACATAACGAAATGTTACGAATTTATTTGTTTTTGTTAACTTTGGATTTGATACACACTAGGAATGAAAGTGTACTATTTGTCTGCAGGAAAGGAAGAGGGAAATGTTTTTGTTCTGTTGCCTCTCCCCCCTTGTCAACTCCTCTCTTTCTCTCTCCTCGCTCTCTCACACTCACACACACACACACACACAGCACGCACGCCGCCACGCACGCACGCACGCCGCACGCACCACGCACGCACACACACCCCACAACACGACACACCACACAGTCTCAACACATCACCATCGCCGACCCCAGCCGCGCTCTCCCATGCCTCTCCGTCTACCACAGTGACTGCTCCATGAAATCTCCTGCGGTGAACCCCCAGAGTATGGAGGTATGTGATCAGAAAAAGCATGGGGGCTTTTCACAACGAATTCGTGGAAGGCGGGTTGATGACCTGGGCCGGGGCCCCCACTCCCCCCCCCCGCGCGCGCGCAACTCTCATCATCATCATCACTCATCATCTCTCTCGTCTTCTTCTTCTTCTCTTCAGACAGATATACAACAAACGACAGAAAGACAGACCGCCAAGTCACCTCTCCCTCATATCTAACATATCTCTGTCATATATTGTCACATAGTCCTGCGCTCACTAATATTATCTTGTTAGTTTGATTTGTTTTTGTTTTGTCATCTCTGGTTCTCATGCTCTGACCTTTTCTTTCGCATCTGTTTCGAAGAGTTCATCTTCATTCTCTCCTTCTCCTCTCTCTCCATCCACCGTTCTCTCTCTCCCACTCGCTCCTGCCTGGCTCGCTCTCTCTCCTCTCGACGCGCGCCTACAAGTCCCTCTCCCCCCTCCCTCACAGCTCCCTCTCCCTCCTCCCTCACTCCCACTCGCGCCCTTCTCCTCATCCGCGCTCTCGCTCTCCTCTCCATTTCCCCTCTAAGTCTCCCCCCCCGTCCGTCTTCTTCTCTCTCTCTCTCACTCCTCTCCTCTCCCCCTTCCCGCTCCTCATCACCCGCCACCCCCCTCTCACGCTCGCTCTCTCATTCGTCCATGTGTCCTCCCCTCCTCTCTCCTTCTCTCGGCCGCCCTCGTCCTCATCGTGGCTCCCTCTCTCCCTCCCTCTCCGCTCCTCTCTCGTCTCTCTCTCCAAGTCTCATCCTCTCCCCTCACTCCTCTCTCTCCTCTCACTCCCAACCCCCTTTCACTCTCTCTCTCCCCTCTCTCCCAAAACTCACCAACTCCTCTCTCTCTCTCTCCACTCGCTCTCCCCTCCCCCTCTCTCTCCCTCTGGCTCTCTCTCTCCCTCTCACCCGTCCCTCTCTCTCTCTCCCTCCTCTCTCCCCCCTCCCCTCCTCGTCTCAGTCTCTCTCCCTCGCCTCCTCCTACGGATCTCCTTCCTCTTCTCCGCTCACCACCTCTCTCCTCTCCCTCCTCCCCTCCCTCCTCTCCCCTCGTCTTCCTCTCTCCCCCCTGCTCCTCCCCCTCCTCGCTCATCACTCCCTCTTCCTCCTCTCCCCTCCCCTCCTCCCCCCTCCCCATCCAAGTTCCTCTACCCCCCTCACATCTCCAACTCTCATCTCCCCTCTCCTCCTCCTTCTCACCCACACTCCCCTCTCACCCTTCCTCCCCTCCCCCCCCCCCTCTCCTCTCGCTTTTCCTCTCCATTCTCTCTCCCCCTCTTCCTCTCTCCCTCCCCCCTCTCGTCGCTCTTACACTCCTCCTCGCTAAATGTTTATTTGTTTTTCCGCCTGAAGAAGACCCAAAAGATGTCGAAATGCATTGTGTCTAGTCCTGTACTCTGTTTGTCTGTGTCCTGGCGGTAACTACCCCCCTCTCTTTTCCAAATATAGATAGATAGACAGATAGATATACAGACAGACAGACAGACAGATAGATAGAATAGATGTGTGTATGTATGTGTGTGTGCTTGTTCCTACATTAGACGAGAAGTTTTTACTAATGTATTTGTATTTGTGGCATTACATTATGTTTGTACAGATTTTTTTTGCGTCGTATTGTATTCTCAGCTTTCCCATGCTACATAGATCAAGGCGCTGACATAAGGCATGCTAAAAACGTAGTAGGGCAAGTTCGGTTAAAACAGCCTTTCCGCCTTTTAAAAAACAAGTGCAGTTAAAGAAAAACGCCTTTCTGTCATTTTTAACACCACGGCAACCAAAGGGCAATGAACAGCTCCATCTCTACTGGCCATTCCAAGCCACCTGTTATCAGTGTTGCTGATCATGGACAGGTGCCGGGTTGCACAGTCCCATAGCAACCTTCTGAAATTCAGAGCGAATACGACAGAAATCAGTCAGACTGAGCATGGAAACTACAGAGCACACACACGCCAGCTGACACTACGCGTTACCTGCTCAACCTTCATCTAATGCTAGTCAGACACAAGCTACAGCAGCGAAAATCAGCACTTCAGAGCTCTTGAAAAAATCCCAAAGACACGAACCACATGAGGGCCAGTTCAGTATCGTAATATCCAAAAATGGGGGATGTGAGCGCAGAAGGAGATTGTTTTTTGTACCATGGCCAAAAAGAAATATCCGCGGAAAATTTCCTTGTAGATACCTGAGGTTAATACTTTCAGCTAGAAAGTCGGTTAATGAGGAAAAGTCAATGAACTTTAGCCTGAAAAGGTGGAGAAGGGGCCATTGAATTTTTTAAAGAACGCTGTGAAGGTTAGTGGGATTTTTTTTTTTATAGCAGAATTTTGTTTTCTATAAAACGGTTTTTATTGCACAGATACGAGCAATCCTTTTAAGTAAAGTAGAAATATGAGGACTGGACCCTTCAAAAAGCGACTGAAAACATTCACACCTTTCCACTGAGTAAGTTGCTCAGTGTCATTCCCCAACATTCACACCTTTCCACTGAGTAAGTTGCTCAGTGTCATTCCCCAGCCAGTATTACGGTACATCCTGAAACTGAGCGCTTATCCGATGTATGTTTCACCAATGTTGCTGGGATTAAGGACTGGTTACGCCTAGCAACATTAGATAACTCAAGACTCCCTCGAAAAAAAGCGTCTTGTATGCCAACAGCCATTTTACGCCGATTATGAGAAGGTAAGTGGTTTCCCGTTCTACGTTTTCACTGTCCTAAATGTTGTTTGTTTCAGCCTGAAGAAGACCCAAGAGGTCGAAATGCATTGTGTTTTGTCCTGTAATGTGTTTGTCGGTGTCCTTGGCGGTAATTAACCCCCTTTTCTGTCTAAATTTTGCTTCATTTTCCGCACTCGGTCACTTCGTTTTGAAACTGACGTATTGTAGGCTTCTGTCTCTCCTCCATAATGATGGCAAACATTATTGGGTATCCCCCATATACTGGTAGAATTTTTACTGGTTCTGGCTTGGTG
>JADBJO010005494.1:25000-30000 GCA_016801955.1 Conus betulinus
AAAACGATCAATAACGTTTTCTTTGTTTTTGTTGGTGGTGGTTGTAGTGTCGGTGTTTGGTGTTTGGTTCGTTGCTTGCTTGCTTGGTCAGTAAGTTTTGCTTGACTGTCGTTCTGTTGGCAGGCGTTTCATCTAAATTTGCTCTTTTGCACCTTTTGGCCATTTTCCAAACCATCAGCTGCCGCATACGTTCAACGACTCCTGAAAAGTCATTGGTACGCGAGGCTCTGTGTTCTCTTGCTTTCTGACTTATCTAGTATACCTAAATCAGCCGTTTCCAGCAATGACATCTTCACCGAGAACGCCCGGGCTGTGGAACTCCGTTTCAATCAACGACATCCTTTTCGAGAACGCCTGGCCCAAGGCAGTCCGTTTCCATCTGTGACATCTTTTCTAGAGCGCTTGGCCTACGACAGTATGTTTTTCCATCTATGACACCTTTTACTAGAACGCTCGGGCTTTGGCATTCCGTGTCCATGTATGACGAGTGTTTCTAAGACGTCTGGCCGGAGGCGTTCCGTCTCCATCTGTGGCATCTTTTCCCAAAAACGCTTGGGGCTTGGGCATTTCATTTTCCATTTATGACGTCTTTTCCGAGAACGCCTGGCCCAGCGCAGTCTGTTTCCATCTGTGACACCGATTCTCAGAGCGTTCGACCTAACGCATTCAGTTTTTCATCATTGACATCCTTGTCCTTCCTGACTTGTGGCAGTGCCTTTCTGTTGCAGCATTATCGTTGTTGTAACGTCTTGTGTTTCGTTTGTGCACGCACTTACACCTTCCGGTTAGGTCTTTTTGTATTATTAGTTTTACCATGTGATCATTGTTCTTTGACCAGAAGTTCTCATGAGAAATTCAGCTGGGATTGCTACAAAAACAAACTGCAAAAGACGTTTTCTTTTCCTCGAGTCTGTTTTGATTAAAAAGCAGTGAAACTTTAATCAAACATTTCTCTATCAAGGACACATTTTCCTGGAACGCCTGGCTTGTGGAATCCCTCGAGGCCCAGTGTTATCGATTCTGTGTACAAAATATCCCTCGGTTTTGCGCATGTGCTCCATGTTTGCTGATGGCATCCAAGCCTATGTCATCTCCGCTGTCTTTGCATCGTCTTATCGGTATCATTGCCTTCGTAATGTCGGATCCTGGATGTTAGAAAATAAGCTGAAAAACATGTATAGTATAGAAACAGACTGGGGAGGGAGAGACAGACAGAGAGAGAGAGAGAGAGAGAGAGAGAGAGAGAGAGAGAGAGAGAGGCACGCACGCACGCACGCACGCACGCGCATGCACACACACACACGCGCGCGCGCGCGCACACACACACACACACACACACACACACACACACACACACACACCACACACACACAGAGAGAGAGAGAGAGAATTTTCTGTAGCTGAGGTTCTGATAGACATTGGTACTTTCTGGAGGAAGAGAGTGGCTGGGAAGAAGAACAGAGATTCTTTGATGCTTGTTTCTTGGTATATTTTATTTTCACTTGTTCTAAAGTTTCTTGGTATATATTTTAGTTTCACTTATGTTTAACTATCTACGTATTTCTTATTTATCTTGCTTGCTTTTCATTCTTCTAGAGAACCACAAACTGATCGCAAATAAAGTGTACAAGGAATAGAAGAGACACACTGGCGACACTTTCATGTTCCGTTTTATTCATCCCGGAAGGCATTCACCACATACGGACAGACAAAGAGGCCCCTTGAACACAGTCAAATACATCCCCCGTGGGGATACCGGGGTGGGGGGATGGGGGGGTTGTACAAATAGTTCCCCCTCCTTCTGGACATTCTGTGCTAGTAACGTTCCCCCTTTTCCTTTCGCTCTCAGTAACTCTGTCTCCTCCTTTGCTGTGCTGTCGTCTACTGTCCTTCCTGTCTATCATATCTTTTATCTATCTTTTCCCACAACCTCTTCCCACACATTTCTGCACTCAACGAAGTCGGAGTGAACTGACTATACTCTCGAGTATAGTGTGAGTATCCCCAACAGGGTAAAACGAGTTCACACGCTACCAGATACTGGAACGCTGGAGAAGAAGTCAAATACAGACAGAACGCAGACGGCCATAAAGATATGGACCTGACGTGAGTGGCAAGGTAACTAACCTCCCTCGGGTCAAAACCCTCCTCTGAAAAATTCGTGGTGATACATACACACAATTTGAAACCAACAGTCAACGATTACATCAGAGGCCTCTGGCAGGAGGACTGGAATACACAGACGGATGACAAACTTTTCCAGATCCGTCCAAACCCAAAAAGAGTTCCTCTCATCTACCTCTAGTGGTCGCAAAGAAGAAACAGTTTTGTGCCGGCTGCACACTGGCCATTCGTTTTTAAGCCATTCGTATCTTTTAAAAGGTGAAGCTCTGTCGTGCATTCCATGTCATGTACCACTCACAGTGAAACATATATTTTTAGGGTGTTGGGACTTGCACTATGTGAGACACAAACATTTGACAGCAGATTTCCATGAACACCTTGTTCAGAGATGTTCCACCTGATCGTGATCTTTGAATTCTGAAAAAAAAAAAAGATTAAAACGTTTTTTCATCTGATCTGAGATTTTACAGAAGAAAAATTTTTTAACAAAATTTCCGGTGTCTTTTTAGAGGGTGTGTTTTTGTTTGAATGATTTTTTTTTTTACTTGTGAGTAGACTCTCGGCGCGGTGACAGCCCTTTGCGGTCGGCTGGGCTCTAAGCAACGTAAAGCCGGGGACATCGGTGCAGTGTAGTCAGAAGCACCTCCTTCAGATTTGTCCGTGGCTGATTTGTTTCATATATTCACAGCGTAAAGGTTGTTCAACTTGATATGAGGAACTGCGGATTATAGACAGAGAGCGAAGGTGCAGAAGCTGTTTGTCTGTTCATAGACACCAGTTTAGGATGCAGAAACCGCATGTCTTTCCAGGTACACCAGTTGAGGGTGCAGAAACTTCATGTCTTACCATAGACACCAATGTAGGGTGCAGAAACTGCTTGTCTCACCACAGACACCAGTTTGAGGGTGCAGAAACCTCATGTCTTATCATAGACACCAGTTGAGGGTGCAGAAACCTCATGTCTTACTATAGACACTAATTGAGGGTTCAGAATTTTCATGTCTTACCATAGACACCAACTGAGGGTGCAGAAACTGCTTGTCTTTCCATAGACACTGACTGAGGGCGCAGAAACCTCATGTCTTATCATAGACACCAGTTGAGGGTGCAGAAACCTCATGTCTTACCATAGACACCAATTGAGGGTGCAGAAACTTCATGTCGTACGTACTATAAACACCAATGTAGGGTGCAGAAACGGCACGTCTCTCCATAGACACTGACTGAGGGTGCAGAAGCCGTTTGTCTCACCACAGACACCAGTTTAGGGTGCAGAAACTGCTTGTCTTTCCATAGACACCGATTGAGGGAGCAGAAACTGCTTGTCTTTCCATAGACACCGATTGAGGGAGCGGAAACTAGTTGTCTTTCCACAAACAGTGACTGAGGGTGCAGGAACTGTCTTTCACAGTGACCAGTTGAGGGTTTGTGTAGAAGCTGTCTTTCACAGTCACCTATTGAGGGTGCAGAAACTGTCTTTCACAGTGACCAATTGAGGGTGCAGAAACTCTTTTCACAGTCACCTATTGAGGGTGCAGAAACTGTCTTTCACAGTCACCTATTGAGGGTGCAGAAACTTGTCTTTTCAGTCACCAGTTGAGGGTGCAGAAACTCTTTTCACAGTCACCTATTGAGGGTGCAGAAACTGTCTTTTCACTGTCACCTATTGAGGGTGCAGAAACGGTCTTTTCACTGTCACCCGTTGAGGGTGCAGAAACTGTCTTTCCACAGTCACCAATTGAGGGTGCAGAAAGTCTTTCCACAGTCACCAGTTGAGGGTCTTTCCACGAACAGTGACTGAGGGTTTTGTCTTTTGTCATTGAGGGTGCAGAAACTGTCTTTCCACAGTCACCAATTGAGGGTTCGGAAACTGCTGTTTTGTCCACAAACAGCTGTGGGTTTGGAAGAAGCAATAAACCACAGGACTGGGTGCAGTGACGTTTGGCGTATAGGGGAACACCAAGAGGACAATAAATCGTCCCACACATCATTCTACATAAAAGAACACGTAAGGTCACAGCCGACAATGGCGAAACTCTCTACCTCGGCACACAGCCCAAATATCACCAGACAGAAGCGTTCAGAGGAAAACACACACCAAAAACAAACAACAAAAACAAAAGATCAACTATCAAGAAGAAAGAAGAACGGAACGAATACAAAATGGTAATACTGGGTTGGAAAGAAAAGAAAAGAGAAAAAAAAAAAGAAAGAAGAAAAAAAAACGAAGAAACAAACGAACGAACATAGAACAGCTGGTCTAAAGAGAGAAGACATGAACATGAAGAATCCCCTCTCACTCTCTGTAGGGAACGTATATCGTGGCTGGCCCTCACTCGTTCTTCATGAATATGATCCGCAGTTATCTCTCTTTTTTTTTTTTTTTTTTTTTTTTTTTTTTTTTGAGTCAGACGGGCTGCATGAACCAAACACGGAGAATGCCTTTATATTTTGTGAACTTATGGCCCACCATAGTTCTTTGTTCATTTGTTGGTGGGGACGGCGTCATGAGGGTTATTGCCCGTGACTTCTTAAGTACTCAGAGTAGTCTCCCCCTCCCCCCCCCCTTCCCCCCATCCTCCTTCAAGATCAGGAAACAGAGAACTTTTTTTTTTTTTTTTTTTTTTTTTTTGACATTAGATCGAAACTGCCTCTCTTTTTTTTGTTAGAGTTCGTCGTCTCTCCTTTTGTTTTGTACTCTTATCACTGACACGGTCGACGGTAGGACGTTTCAGAAAGACCGTGCAACAGCGCGCGAGAGAGAAGGGGCTTAATTAAATACAACAGATTGCGCGACAAAGCGGAAGTACTGCAGACATATCACAATGTTGAGTCTAGTCTAAAAGGAAAAAGGGAAGTGAACCGTGCTCTCTGTC
>JADBJO010005494.1:35000-42500 GCA_016801955.1 Conus betulinus
CACACACACACACACACATGCGCACGCTCTTCCTTCTTCTCCACTCTCTCTCCTCCTCCTCCTCCTCCTCCTCCTCCTTCTTCTCTCCTCCTACTGTTCCATCTCTTTCTCCTCTCCCGTTCTTTCTTTCTATCCGCTTTCCTTTCAGCCTTTCAAAAACACATTCATGTACGGCGTCTTTTGCCTGTGATCACATGATGGTTTTATCTCAAGGCCAGACCCGTTCCAAGACTGCATCGGAGCTTCCATTATTTTCTCTAGAGTCAGATGAAACGGTTCGTAGTCAAACACAACACTATAGTTTTTTTTTTTCTTCTGGGATGATATACGTGTGTGTGTGTGTGTGTGTGTGTGTGTGTGTGTGTGTGTGTGTGTGTGTGTGTGTGTGTGTGTGTGTGTGTGTGTGTGTGTGTGTGCGCATGTGTGTGTGTGTTGTGTGTGTGTGTGTGTGTGTCTGTATGTATGATGTTAAATGTATAAAACAAAAGCTGGTAAGGTTTTTACCAGAATGTGGCTATGATTTGTCATAAGAAAATTGGCACTTTCAGCAGGAAATTGCCATAGTTTGTCATAAGAAATCGGGTATTGCCCTTACTTTGTCATGAGAAAGTTACATTCTTTTTCACCAGAAAAAAATTGCCTAGTTTGTCCTAAAAAAAAAAAAAAACCTGGCCGTTTTGTCCTTCACCAGAACATTGACACTGCCATGGTTTGGCGTAAAAGAACTGGCATGGGTTTTTCACCAGACAATTGCCAGAGTTTGCCATCAGGAAATTGGCATCGTCCTCCACCAGAAAATTGCCACGGTTTCTCAGTGAAAAATCCGGCATTTTTTTTTTTCTTTTTCGAAAGAACATTGGCATGGTTTGTCAAACAAAAACTGGCTTTTTTTGTCACCATAAGGTTGTCATTGACGAACAGGAGCACCTGCAACCTGTCGAAGCAAAAAAAGAGTTTGTTACAGGAACCTTACCCAAAGAGACAGCACAAACATGACATTCTGTCCTGTTTTTTTTTTTTTTTTTTTTCGGCAGACTGCATAAGTGCGGCCGAAACTTTCAAACAGATTTGCAAACACTAAGCAACAAAAAAAAAAAAAAAGGGGGGGGGGGGCGGGGGGGGGGGGGGGGAATTATGGAGAACTCGTCGAGGAGCGTGTCGTATACTGCAATGTCTCCTTCAAAGCCGCCATATGCAGTACACAAGACTAACGGATGTAGTGAGTTGCAAATAAAGTGAGTGCAGGCGAAATTATTTTAAAAAAAAAAAAATAATAATAAAAAAAAAAGAAAAAAAAATCACTATGCCGCCAAACAAAGAAAGAGATGAAAAAAAAATACAAGGCAATCACGACGCGTTTCGACCTCTTTGGTCATCATCATACAAGACAACCATTCGAGATTTTGAAAAGCGAAGCACGAACAGTCACTGATCTCCTTAACCTGGGCACAGAACGGATGTGGAATGGAAACGAGGCTGCTGTGAAGGGAGACAAGACGGGTTAAAATAATGATAATAATATGATAATGATATTAATAATGATAATGATAATAATATAGTAATGATAACAATAATATCAATAATGAAGTAATAGTAGAAGTAGTAGTAGTAGTAATGATGAAGAGGAGAAGGATACTGATCACAAAACATGTTAAGAACAGTACAGTATTCCTACCGATGCTTTTACTAATAATACAATGACGCTGTAATCATTGTAGTAACAACAGTAACTATACTGACAGAAGGAGATAAAGGGAACGTGTGTAGTGGTTACGGGGAACGTGACTAGTCCTGTCACAGAGCGAGTGTCCTCAAAGAGGCGGTACAAAATAGCACAGGAAATAGTAACAATATTTTGATGATGATGATGATGATGATGATGATAACTGCAGCAATCCCTACACGAGAGATACTGTTCCTGAATCAGCACTTTCAAAACACTCTTTGAGGAAAAGGTCCTCGTGCTGTAAAAAAGAATGTTCAAACACACACACGCACGCACGCACGCGCGCGCGCGCGCACACACAGCACACACACACGCACGCACACACACACACACACACACACACACACACATTTTGAGGCAAAGGAGTCTCAGGAGCAGAGGATCTGGTGGGCCCTGTTGCGTCTACGAACGTCCTAGGGGAACAGACTGGCAAAGGATACATTCGACATGCCTGCCAGACTGCCCAGAACAAGATCAGTAACTGGGTCGTTGATGGCACAGCAGATCACCGTGCCTGAGGAAGAAAAAAAAAAAAAAAATACAAACCTGTACTTCTGCGCGAAGAAAGACCTCGGTCTTGTCGCCGAACAGGAGCAGGAAGGCTGGATCTTATCAGTGTATTGATCAGGGAGAACCATAGACTCCCCAACTCCAGCCGTTGTGTTACCGGTATCACGAAGAGACCTGTTCGTTATTCACAACACCCCAGTGTAGAGCCAGCTTTTAGCCGCACCACCAGCCGCCGTGGCAAAGTGGTTAGCTTCGCGGCTCCCGGTTGTGAGTCGTGGGTTCGATTCCCGACAGAGGCATTTGTTTGTGGGATATTTCTGCCCTGACCGGCTCCTACTCAGAGTTGAGTTCGCTACGGGCTCAGTTGGGAGCACTGGGACCACACAGTCGAGTTTCACCCACTTAATGGATGCGTCTGTAAGGGGAATTGCTCAAATTTTCTGACCAACACTGCAGGTGTCTGTATTTCTCGGGCCTGATTGACGCCGGGATATGTTGTGAAAGTAAGCGTCGAGTGCAGCCCTGTCATGTGAGTTTAGACCTTGCGGATGCTTTGTTTGTATCTCACGAATCCAGAATTTTTCACCGAGATCTCTATGAGCGTGGCTATCTACGTACTGTTTTTTTTTTTTTTTCAAAGGGCTTACAATGCATGTCTTGGAGTGAGTGGCTATCCATGCTGAAATCGTGGGTGACATGGGTGCTTGTATTGTTCTTGCTGCCTGACCGATGTAAGCAGAAGCGTTGTTTGAGCGAGCTGCGTGTTTTATTCCATATACTGAGCTCCCGTTGCATGTAATGCAGTAGAGTAAGGTACACGATGTTTCTTATGCTGCAGGACATCTCGTGGCGAATGGTGAATGTCTCGCCACTAACGTCTCTGGTGAACAAGGACGTGCCTCCACCACATGCTCCCTACAGATGACACAGCCTTTTGCTGATCCATCGGTGGCTTCCCGGCGGGTTGTCAGTGGAGGGTTCTTGTGGAGGAAGCACGGAAGGCATCAAGATGTTTGGAAGGCTATTTGAGTTCCTTTTCTCTGACTGTAGGGAGCTCCGACATGGCTTGTCTCATCCGGTTGCTTTCATGTTAGGCTGGTTGCTGTTGTTGCAGCCACCGGCGGAGAGGAGAGTTTCAAGGGTGGTGGGTGATGATGAAGTGAACCCCCTTCCTGGGCGTTTGGGGCCTGTTCTCATTTATGAAGGATAACGATCTTTTGTGATTAAGGCGGGCTGACATCAAAATTACAGCGGAAACCGTGCTCAAGCTATGGTACACGGAAAGCGTCAAATATGAAAAGAAATTCTCTCTCTCTCTCTCTCTCTCTCTCTCTCTCTCTCTCTCTCTCTCTCTCTCTCTCTCTCTCTGTGTGTGTGTGTCTGTGTGTGTGTGTGTGTGTATGCGGGCGTGTGTGCGTGTGTGTGTGTGTGTGTGTGTGTGTGTGTGTGTGTGTGTGTGTATGCGCGCGCGCGCGCGCACACGGTGCGGGTTGATCTATTCAAGTCGTCAGCTTGGACTTCCTGCAGCATCTTTAACAGTACAGGTACTGCCACTGCCTTACAAAATGCCTTAATTTGTCACCAAAGACCTTAATTTGTAACCACTTTACGTAGCATTAAAGGATAAGAGCAAACCACTTTTTAGGCTTTCTTTTTTGTGCCCCTCCCTGCGGGAAGCATGACGGCCAGAGAATACAGACAGGTGAATCCTTCAGGTGGCCCTTCAACGCCTGGACCACCCATCACAGACTGGACTGCCTGTGTTCTTTACCAAGATAACACAAACCAAACTTAGACACTATCGATCACTCATTTCCTTACTTCCCTCATTCTTTCCATTTCTCACTCAGGGTGCATGCTATGTGTAACGTGTCATCCATACCAACGGCCAAACTGGCCTACTCTTCCGAATGTTGGTGATGGGATTTTACGTGTGTGCAAGATGTTATGCGTGCGTTCACACACGGAACCTCGGTTTATAGTCTCATTCGAAGGACTGTATGGGAAATGGAGTCAGAACCAATGTTAACTCCGAGGGAAAAATCCCCCTGTACCGAAACGCCCCGGGATTATGAAGTTAGATGTACGGCAAGTATTCTGAATGACTAAAGTTTATTTTAAAAGCACTGACAACTGGCAGCTGCGTTTATGGTTGCAGCAGATTCTCAGTATCATTTAAATGGCTGCTTCCTGTCTGTTTTTCGGCGCATTGAAAGTTTAGAGAAGGAGGTCAGCAGCGAACGTGAGAGCTCTCATGCTTGTCACGGCATTGCCTTTGCTAGATGTGGTGTCATACATTATTCAGAATTTGGATGGCGATAGCCTGGTGACGGCCGCGGTATTTTGATTGCCCCAGTGACGTTTATTGCCTCAGTTATGATGGGACGACGACAAAGCCTGGGGGTGGAGTGCAACTGACAGAAACTGCTGTCGTGAGAAAGACAGCACGCTTGTGTTTAAGCGGGATGTGGAGTACACTCTTCACAAGTTTGTCGACCATGATTCTGAGGCTCTGGTGCTTGCATGTGCTGCTGAAACTGTCCGCAGAGGTATGTGTCCAGCACAGTGTGTGTGTGAGGAAAAGTTTGTGTGTGTGTGTGTGTGTGTGTGTGTGTGTGTGTGTGTGTGTGTGTGTGTGTGTGTGTGTGTGTGTGTGTGTGTGTGTGTGTGTGTGTGTGTGTGTGTGTGTGTGTGTGTGTGTGTGTGCGTGCGTGTGTGTGTGTGTGTGTGTGTGTGTGTGTGTGTGTGTGTGTGTGTGTGTGTGTGTGTGTGTGTGCAAAACAGTTAGTGTGATTTCAGATGCTCCTGGACCTTCACTGAAAAGAAGGGAACAAACACAAGAAGAAGCCGTGTATGATCAGAAGCAATCAGAAGCAGCACTGACAACGTCGCAGTTCTCTAATATTTAACAGTAGAAACGCTGCACCCAGGAATTCTCAGACACATAATCGTAGTTTCCATTCGTTTGCACACAGGCCACTCCTTTTACACCCATTCTTGTCTTTTAAAAGGTGAATAATCCCCGTGGTGCATTGCATGTCATGTTCCACTCACAGTGAAACATATTCTTTTAGATTGTTGGGACTTGCATGATGTGAGACATAAACACTTTACAGCAGAGTCCATGAAAACCCTGTTGCGAGATGTCCCACCTGACGTGATCGTTGAGTTTCTGAAAGAGATTAACATTTTTCATCTGATTTAAGATTTTACGGAAGAAAGATTTTTAACGAAGTTTCTGGTACGTTTTTTAGAGGGTGTATTTTGAAGAGATGTGTGAAAGTTTTTGTTTTGTTTTTTTGTTTTGTTTTGTTTTGTTTAATGACGAGTGGATTTTAACGTGGTGACAGCCCTGATATGGCCCTTTGTGGTCTGCTGGGCTATAAGCAACATTACCTTACCTTACCTTTCCAAGGAAAACGAAACACCAGTTCCTGTATTTTTTAAGCTGAGAGCGCCTGCAGAAACCAGGAAACAACGACTTGTTGACGTTTTACAAGTAAGTGTCAGTGCCATATTATAGGGTGTTAAGCATTTCAATGACATTGCTCTAGATGTGCTCCAGATTTCAGAAAAATGTGCTGTTGTTCGCTCACAACTTGAGAAACATGCATTTACTGTTGCTATGTATGATAACACTGATCATAATGCAAGCTCCACGTCTGTCCACGACTTATTGCATGTAACCAGCATGTCTGTGGTTCAACACAGATCTGATGCTGAATCGGAGTACAGATACTGCTTACATTGAAAGTGCTGTGGAAGGCAGAAGACCGCTTTTACCACATCCCACTACAAAGACGCTTGCCTTTCCTGAGCAACTGACAAAGACGCTTGCCTTTCCTGTGCAACTGACAAAGACGCTTGCCTTCTTGTGCAACTGACAAAGACGCTTGCCTTCCTGTGCAACTGACAAAGACGCTTGCCTTTCCTGTGCAACTGACAAAGACGCTTGCCTTTCCCGTGCAACTGACAGAGCGCTTGCCTTTCATGAGCAACTGACGAAGACGCTTGTCTTTCATGAGCAACTGACTGACGCCTGCCTTTCCTGTGCAACTGACAAAGACGCCTGCCTTTCCTGTGCAACTGACAAAGACGCTTGCCTTTCCTGTGCAGCTGACAAAGACGCTTGCCTTTCCTGTGCAGCTGGACAAAGACGCTTGCCTTTCCTGTGCAGCTGACAAAGACGCTTGCCTTTCCTGTGCAGCTAACAAAGACGCTTGCCTTTCCTGCATGTGCAACTGACAAAAGAACTCTTAGTTAGTTCTTCCTGTACACGAGCCCTGTGCAGTTTCACTTTTCAATTTCAGTTTCACCAAGGAGGCGTCACTGCGTGCGGACTAGTCCATATGCGCTACTACACCGTATCTGCTAAGTTTCGAGACCACACTGCGCACGATTTGAAGCAGATGGATATATGACTAAATGACTGAGATGAGAGAATTTAAGAAGAGGATCTCGTGGTGACGACTCGGCAGATGTCCGACCCGCTCGTTAGCCCAACGGCTGGTCAGACCTTGAGTACCTACCTGCCTACCTACCTAACATTGGCCATGTTATCATTATCATCTTTTGCGCTTGTGGGGATAGTGAAGGCCCCCGCACACCCTTTTGCAAGAGGAGAATCATGCAAAAAAAAAAAAAAAAACAAAAAAAAAAAAAAAAACCCACAACAACCTCGATTTCGTCTCATTGCCCCCCCTCCCAGCCCCCCCCCCCCCCTCCCATTCACCTGCAACCCCCCACCCTACCTGTCATGCAGCCTCCTCCCCCCCCCCCCCCCCCCCCCCCCCCCCCCCACCTCCGCGCCGCTTCCTGAAGTCGATGATAAGGGCAAGGAAAGAAAGAGCGGAATGGAGGTAGTTTAGTGTAGTATCTTGAATGTTTTCTCCATAGTCTCTCTCTCTCTTCTGAGGACGCCGGACCATAAAAGAGGGGGGGGGGGGGGGGGGATAACTCATATTTTTACGACCTAGAGGGCGCTTTCCTTCATAGCGGGGCCTGCACCAAGGGAGGTAATATATATATATGTGTGTGTGTGAATGCACCACGTAGGCAAGCCATAGATAAGACCTTTCCGTCAAGAATGTGATTTGTGAAAGACTTACTACTCACGGCCGCCACCTGAAGTTGATCAAAATTCCATCTACATACCGGAGGTCTGTAAGACCGAGACTCCCCCCCCCCCCCCTCCCCCCACCGCCCCCAGACTTCTTTCAGTTTCAGTGGCACATCAGAGCCTGTGTTACATAATTATTATCATA
>JADBJO010005494.1:47500-57500 GCA_016801955.1 Conus betulinus
AATTTAATTTTCAACAGCCTACCTATCGTGTCATCGTAGCCAAGCAAATGCTCTGACTCTGTGTGTGTGGGTGGTGGGTGTCCACTTGTGTAGGCTTTTATCGAGCAGTTCGCACGCGGTGACGCCTTCGGCTGAAGAGCGAAGGGCCGTCACTCTTGTTCAGGTCTTCACGTGTGGCGATTCTTGCCCTTTGTTTCACTGCCCTTGGCAGGTGCACGTGTGATTTAGACGTTATTCTCAGTAGGCAGCCATCGTTCGGTCGTTCGCATGGGCCTGTGGTGACGGATTCTATGGTCAGACTTTATCTACATGTCAGCAAGGTTCTTTCACCAGGCCAAACGTGGACGTATGTGCTTTCTTTCTTCTTCTTCTTCTTCTTCTTCTAAGAACGGTGAGTATTAGAGATAATAAATGATGATGATGATGATATAATGATGATGATGACGATGACAGTGATGATGATGATAATAATAATTACAGTAACAATAATAACAATGATGATAATGAAAATAATGATAATAAGAAGAAATAATTGATAATAATAATGATAACAATAATGATATGTATGATGATGATGGTGAGGTGGTGATATTAAACAAATAACGATGATAATGATAATTGTAATAAAAATAACGATGATGATGATGATGATAACAACAATAATATTATTGGTAATAATGAATGATGATGACGGTGGTGGTTGGTGGTGGTAATGATGGTAATGACAAAAATCATAGCCGTAATCATAATGATGATGATGATTGACGACGACGATGATAATGACGATGATGATGATGATGATGACGACAGTGATAACGACAATGATAATGATGTTAATGGTGATGATGATGTTAATGATGATGATGATGTTTATGATGACAACGACGATGATAATGAAGATGATGATGATGACAGTAACGGGGCGAAGAAGAAAAAGAAGAATCAACCGAATGCAGTTCCTGCTTAACACTGACACTGTATATATGTATTGACATGACAGGACAAAACTAAACATAACCTGACAAAATAATAGAAACATTCACATTCATATCACACTATCAACGTTTACACACACACGCGCGCGCGCACACACACACACACACGCGCGCGCACACACACACACACACATACACGCACACACACACACACACATATATATATATATATACATATATATTGAATTATAAACAAAGCTTGCTCTTATGTCTCAGATTATAGAAATAGGGGGGTGATAAGCCTTCATATCTGCAGTGGTAGATGATTATGCCTAACTGACAGTACGTGCTTGAGTGGGTGAATGGGGAATAATAATAAATGCTTCTCAAAATGAACCTTCAGCAAGCTTATAGTCTCCAAAGCGGGAGACCATCTCCAAAGGGGAGAAAAGCTCACTAACATATAACTCCTGGTCAGATACTGGTATTTCGAAACCTGATTGTTTCTCCTCAGTGACCGCGGAAAGTGGTAATTTGACTTCTCTGCCTTTTCAGTTTTAAGAAGAATGCTATACCAGAAAAGGCTGGTGTGCAATACCATAGTATGTTTGTTGAGTTTTCAAAAAAACTAACTAAAGGTGCCACCTAAGAAGCAAAAGAAAATCATGAAAGAGCAAAAACAAGCTACATTTTCTTGTGAAAAGTAGAAATATAAAAATGATAACCTCTTAAGACACAAGTGCACAAGAGGAGTCAAATTACCACTTTCCGCGGTCACTGAGGCTTATCACCACCCTATTTCTATAATCTGGGACATAAGAGCAAGCTTGTTTTATAATTCAATATATATATATATATATATATATATATGCCACACACACGCACGCACGCACGCACACACACACACGCACACACACTCCACCGCATCGCTCACCTCGCCTATCACCTATCCCGGAGTCTTGAAGACCGTTGGGGCGCACACAGAGACTTCGCAACCAGCTTCCTCCACTCCTCCCGGTTCTCAGACGCTCTGAGGCAGTTGTTGAGTGTGAGGCCAGCCATGCACCGATGTTGTCCTCCCATCTCTTTTTCTCTCTCTTCCTCTCCTTCTGCCTCCTCGCGCTGTTCCTTGTGGCATGGTTTTGGCAAGTCCTGCTGATCTTGATGCATAATCTTGATTGTCAAGTTCCTTCTTTTCGCTGTGAACAACAGGTCTTCGTAAGGTTCAATGGGATGCCTAACTCTGGTCTGGATTTCCAAGCTGTAATGGGGTCTTTGTATGTTGTTGTGTTGTTGTCGTACCCTGGCTAAAAGACTCCAGGGATCATCCGAACAGCCAAAGTACATGACACTATGGTACAAATGCATCAGCTGGGGATGAGAACATTACGTGTGTGTGACCGTTTTTTGATTACCCGGCCACGTGGGCAGCCACACTCCGACTTCGGGGGATTTTGGAGACTGATAATGTTATGCTAGGAGCTTGTCACGACTGAAGACAATCCCGCATAACTATGCATAGCATAACAACATTTTGACATAGCCTTGGTGTTCTAGCCTATGTCAATTGGTCTGACACAGCCTTAAGCCAAGGCAGGGGTCTTTGTATGAAATGCCAAGGATCTTGCGGAGGCATCTCATTTCTGATGCCTGAACACAGCTCTCTCAGTTGAACTTGAGAGAAAGATTCAGGTATTAGAGATGAGATGCTTCCGCATTGTTCGCACACTGTCAAGATATTGTTTGCTCCGTTCCACCAACCCTCAATTTTCTCCTCTCTCCTCTCTCTCTCTCGCCCTCTCGTCTCTCTCTCTCTCTCTCTCTCTCTCTCTCTCTCTCTCTCTCTCTCTCTCTCTCTCTCTCTCTCTCTCCTCTCTAGCTTCCATTCCATTGCTTAACTGCCTGCCATTGCTGGTGTGGCTGAAATCATGTGTCTCAATACGTCGTAGAATTCGTGAAAGAAAAAAATGTAGATAATAATTGTTATACATTTCGGTATCTTCGCTTAATTACCGCAATATGGGTGTCATGTCCCAAAGAATTATATATATATATATAATTATATATTCATGCAACGCTCAGGGTTGATTTGAACGATTTTGATTTCTACCCCTTCCCCTATTCCCAGTTGTGAATGGGCTATATGCATAAGACACACTATATCAATTGACTTCTTAGACTCTCTCTCTCTCCTCTCTCTCCTCTCTCTCCTCTCTCTCTCTCTCTCTCTCTCTCTCTCTCTGAGGAGTGAAAGGTTGTAACGGGACAGAGAATGTACCACCGACAGGTATGAAGGAAAGGGTGGTGGGGGTGAATGTTTGACATTGTGACGTCAGCTGAGTATTTCGACACTGGGCGCAGGAGAAGTTACATCTAAATACACTAGAAGTGGCCAGACAGCCGCTCTCTGTCTGTCTATCTCTGTCTGTCTGTCTCTGTCTGTTTCTCTGTCCCTGTCTGTCTGATTGTCTGTCTACAGCCTGCCTGTCTGTCTTTCTATCTGTCTGTCTCTGTCTCTGTTTGTCTGTGTCTGTGTCGGTCTGTCTTTGTCTTTATGTCTGTCTGTCTCTCTCTCTCTTCTTACACTCTCTCTCTCTCTCCTCTCTCTCCTCTCTCTCTCTCCTCTCTCTCTTGTCTGTCTCTCTCCTCCTCTCTCTCTCTCTCTCCTCTCTCTCTCTCTCTCTCTCTCTCTCTCTCTCTCTCTCTCTCTCAAACCACAGTTTAAATGCCTAAGGCAGTGGCGTAAATGAACAAAAATCTCTGTTTTCTCTATCTCTATCTTTGTCTGTTCTCTGTCTCTGTCTGACTGTCTGTCTAATTGTCTGTCTGTCTACAGTCTGTCTGTCTGTCCTTCTCTCTCTGTCTGTCTCTGTCTGTCTGTCTGTCCTGTCTTCTCTCTCTGTCTGTCTGTCTGTCTCTGTTTGTCTGTCTTTGACTTTGTCTCTGTCTGTCTGTCTGTCTGTCTGTCTGTCTCTCCCTCCCAAATCGCAGTTTAAATGCCTTAGACAGTGGCGTAAATGAACAAAAATTCCAGCATCGCGATCATGTAACCAGGCCTCGTAATTGTCACTAATTCAACCGGAGCAAACTAGATTTGGGTGTGTTTTTTGTGATATAAACACACACACACACACACACACACACACACACACACACACACACACAGGAAGGAAGCGCGGGACCATCGCCTGTCTGTCACGTGCCCAAAGACAGATGGCCGTAGAAAACTCGTCATGTATTCTTTTCATCCTCCCTGCCGTCCCGGCTGTTCGTCACGGCGGATCACGCCACTGACAGCGGCGGACAGCGCGGCGACTTCAACACCGACACCATCTCCTTTCCCGTTAGGCCACGACACTATTTTTCTCTCCCGTCAGACTCTAACACCATCTTTCTCCCGTCAATTCGTATCGCCATCTCCCTAGCATCAGACTCTGACTCAGTCATCTCTCTCCCGTCAGACTCTAACTCAGTCTCCCTCCCATCAGACGCTAACACCCATCCCCCTCCCGTCAGACTCTACCTCAGTCTCCCTCCCGTCAGACTCTACCTCAGTCTCCCTCCCGTCAGCCTTTAACCCCATCTCTCTCCCGTCAGACTCTAACACCATCTCTCTCCCGTCAGACTCTAACACCCGTCTCTCTTCTGTCAGACCCTAACACCATCTCTCTCCCGTCAGGCCCTAACACCATCTCTCTCCCGTCAGACTATAACACCATCTCTCTCCAGTCAGGCCCTAACACCATCTCTCTCCCGTCAGGCCCTAACACCATCTCTCTCCCGTCAGACCATAACACCATCTGTATCCTGTCAGACCCTAACACCATCTCTCTCCCGTCAGGCCATAACACCATCTCTCTCCCGTCAGGCCCTAACACCATCTCTCTCCGTCAGGCCCTAACACCCATCTCTCTCCCGTCAGACCATAACACCCATCTCTCTCCCGTCAGACCCTAACACCATCTCTCTCCCGTCAGGCCCTAACACCATCTCTCTCCCGTCAGGCCCTAACATCATCTCCCTCCCGTCAGACCCTAACATCATCTCTATTCTGTCAGACCCTAACACCATCTCTCTCCCGTCAGACCCTAACACCATCTCTCTCCCGTCAGACTCTAACACCATCTCTCTCCCGTCTTCGGCCGCAACAATTCCCTTCAAGCAGCAACACCACCTTCTTTCAGGTCGCAACACCCATCTCCCTCCCTTCAGTCCACAACCGTCTTCGGATGCTCTCCCTTTCTTGGAGTATCTTTTCGTTGTCTCTGTCTTAGCTGTTGCTGCCTACGTCTGTTTGGGTTTTGATGCTCTCCCTTTCCTGGAGTATCTTTTCGTTGTCTCTGTCTTATCTGTTGCTGCCTACGTCTATTTGGGTTTTGATGCTCTCCCTTTCCTGGAGTATCTTTTCGTTGTCTCTGTCTTAGCTGTTGCTGCCTACGTCTATTTGGGTTTTGATGCTCTATCTTTGTCCCATTAGATACTATGGCCTAGTTCTGTTTTGGATTTTGATGCATTCCGTTTTTTTTTGTGTAATTAGATATTCTAGTGTGGGTCCAATTAAGGTTCTGATGTTTTCATTTCCTTTTTCTCTTTTTCCAACACCCCCCCACCCCCCACCCTCTCTTAGATATCCTGGCCTTAGTCCATTTGGGCTTTAATGCGTTATTTTTGTGTTTGGTGTTGCAGCCAAGGTCCATCTGATTTTGATGGTCTCTCTTTCATTTCTTTACACACCACAGCCTAGGTCCGTGAATTTGGCTTGTGATGCTTTCTCTTTGTGTTGAACATCGCAACCTAGGTCCGTAAATTTAGGTTTAGATATTCTCTCTTTGTATTTTTTTTTACATATCATAGCAAAACAAAGGCAGGAAACCTGCGTGGATGCCGAAAATTTGAAAAAAAAAAAAAAAAAAAAAAAAAAAAACAACAAACTATAGGCCTGTCTCCAACTGATGCTTGCTGCCTATGATCATCGAAACGATTGTCGATCTCTTACTCTGTGACCACCCACGTCGCAACAACCTTCTCTACTCTCTGCAGTCTGCCTGTTGTACTGATCACAGAACTGAAACTGCTTTCCTGAAAATAGTCAACGATCTCAATGCTCTTGACAACGGTCAAATCTCTGTCCTGTCTCTCCTGGAAGTATCTGCGGCTTTTGATGCTGCGGATCGTAGTATCTTTCTGTCTCGTCTTCACTCGGCTTCACTACACTCTCGGCATATCTCACAGAATTCTGGAATGGTTTCGGTTATACCTCCAAACAAAGTTTCTGTTAATGGTTTCTTCTCATCCAGTTGCCTTCCACTATGGAGTTCCTCAGGGATCCGTGTTGGGGCTTGTTTTACTCACCCAGTCTCCAGCATTGTGGCCCGTCATAACTTTCCTCACCTTTGTTTTTCCGATGGCGATCATTTTTACATTTCTGCTGATATTTCTCAGGGTCCTTCTGTAACCCACCACACAGATTTATCTATGTAACATATATCAAACCATGGGTGACAAACCACAAACTTTAGCTGAACAATAAAAAAAAAAAAAGTGAAATTATTTCCCCCCCCCCCCCCCCCCCCCCCCCCCCCCCCCCCCCCCCCCCCCCCCACCCCCCCCCCCCTTGTCCCCCTACTTCTGTCCCCCCCCCCCCCCCCCCCCCCCCCCCCACCCAGAACCCCCCCCCCCCCCCCCCCCCCCCCCCCCCCCCCCCCCCCCCCCCCCCCCCCCCCCCCCCCCCCCCCCCCCCCCCCCCCCCCCCCCCCCCCCCCCCCCCCCCACCCCCCCCCCCCCCCCCCCCCCCCCCCCACCCCCCCCCCCCCCCCCCCCCCCCCCCGCAAAAAAAAAAAAAAAAAAAAAAAAAAAAAAACTTGTCCACAGACTTGTGTTCCTACTTCTGTCCAATTAAAAAAAAATGCCTTCTTCAGACCTCTGCGACTGTGTGCAATCTAGATATGACACTTGACTAGATACTTTCTTTCAACATCAGGTTTCCTCTGTTTGTCGCACTTGTTTCGTGGAACGTTGCCGCGTTGATTCTGTTCGTCGTCCTCCATCTCAGGATGCTACCAAACCTCTCATTTCCGCTTTCGTACTCTCAAGACTTGGTTACTGTAACTCTCTTCTTTGCTGCTTGTGCACAGAATCGTCTCCTCCGACTTTTAAAAGAAAAGTACAGAGCAGTGCTGATCAGCTATTCTTTAAATGTTCTAAACCCACTCTTGCTCTTCCTTACTCTTCTCTCTTTATCGGCTCCCCCATCGAGAAACGAAAGTGACCGGAAACTCTCTCTACATTGCCTCAAATCCCCGAATGGTTTTGGCTTCTTCCTATCTCGTTGATCTCCTGATCTTTCTCCCTGTCTACCACCCTACCACGACAGGTGCGCTCCTGATCTGACAGTCGTCTTCCCCGGCATCCCTTACTTTGGCACGAAGATCGCTGGGCAACGTTCATTGTCTTTCCAGAGTCCGTCCTGATGGAGCAGCCTCCCTCTGTCACTCCGCGGTGCCGGTTCTTTGTCGTCCTTCAGATCCGGTCTTAATGCTGTTCTCTTCGCGTCCTGATCGATGTTTCTTCGCTTCCTCTTACCAGCTGCTGCGCTGTGTGTGTGTGTGTGTGTGTGTGTGTGTGTGTGTGTGTGTGTGTGTGTGTGTGTGTGTGTGTGTGTGCGCGCGCGAGCATGCGTGCGTGCGTGCGTGTGTGTGTGTATGTGTGCGCGCGTGTGTGCGTGCGTCCATGTGTGTTAACGCACGCGAGAGCTCATGTGTGTGTGTGTGTGGGTGGGGGGGGGGAGGAGGAAGTGGTGGTGGACTGTCGGTTAATTATTGCATGATTGGATAATGCACTTGATGCCTGTGTTGTTTGTTTGTGTGTATTTTTTGTCCTCTTTATTTGTGTTTTCGTTGTTGTAAGCGCTTAGGGCTAATTTAAGGCTGAGCGCCATAATTTTTTTTTTATTATTATAATTATTATCATCATCATGATTAGCAGCAGCAGCAGCAGCATTATCATCATCATCATCATCATCATCATCATCATCATCATCATCATGATTATGATTGTGATCATCATCATCATTATCATCATCGTCATCATTATCATCATCATCATCATCATCATCATTATCATCAGCATCGTTGTAGTCGTCGTCATCGTCGTTGTCGTCGTCGTCATCATCATCCTTAACATCAACATCCTCCTCCTCCTCCTCATCGTCATATCATTATTATTACTTGTTATTGGTATTATTATGTTATTGTATCATTATTATACTATTAAGTAGCCTGGCTCTGTTTAGTTTGTTGGAACACCCTTCCCAGGCGTGTCCTCTACTGACGGCCTAGTTCTGTATGATTCTCGTTCAGCAGTGTTCTGCCCTAACCTACCGGGCATGATGCTGAGTTCTGTATGATTCTCGTTCAGCAGTGTTCTGCCCTAACCTACGGGCATGATGCTGAGTTCTGTATGATTCTCGTTTTGCAGTGTTCTGCCCTAACCTACCGGGCATGATGCTGAGTTCTGTATGATTCTCGTTTTGCAGCAGTGTTCTGCCCTAACCTACCGGGCATGATGCTGAGTTCTGTATGATTCTTGTTCTGCAGTGTTCTGCCCTAACCTACCGGGCATGATGCTGTTATCGGTCTGTTTGTCTGTCTGTCTGTCTGTTTGTCTGTCTGTCTACCGTTCTGTCTGTTTTCTATTTCTGTTGTGTGTCTGTATCTTATCGTTTTGTGTGTGTGTGTTTTTCAATAGTATTTTCATCTTTCACGCAGACATTTCTACCTCCAGTGTTAGGGTAACATAGGCGGACTCAGTGTTCTCTATGGCGCTCATTGCAACGGTGTTTTTTTGTTTGTTTGTTTGTTTGTTTGTTTTTCTCGCTATCTGTTTCTTCATTCACAGTGACGGCGTGATACTGCTGCACAGCCCGGTGGCAGGGATGTAAGGTCTAAGGACTGGTCCACACACACTGACCCCGCCTGGATGACGCTGAAACAGGTATGTCTTCTCTCTCTCTCTCTGTTTCAGGTATGTCTTTCTCTCTCTCTCTCTCTCTCTCTGTTCTCTCTCTCTCTGTTTCTCTCTCTCTCTCTCTCTCTCTCTCATCTCTCTCTCTCTCTCTCTCTCTGTCTCGTTCTCTCTCTTTCTCCCTTTTTTCTCTCTATTTGTCTGTCTGTCCTCTGTATGTCTCTCTCTCTCTCTCTCTCTCTCTCTCTGTCTGTCTGTCTGTCTCGCTGTCTCTTTTCTATCTGTTTGTCTCTGTCTGCCTGCCTGCCTGCCTGTCTGTCTTTTTATCTCTCTTTCTCCCCTCTCTCTGTCTCCTTCCCTCTCCCTCTTCTCTCTCTCTCTCTCTCTCTCTCTCTCTCTCTCTCTCTCTCTCTCTCTCTCTCTCTCTCTCTCTCTCTCTCTGTTGCCTGCGTGCGTGCGTGATAGAAAAGGAGTAGTGTAGTCAGTAGTAAGCGATTGTAACAATTTCGATAATCGAAAACCGTCAATTGTGAACAGAACGACAGCAGACAAAGGACTCTCGAATGGAATTAGACAAAGTGGTTTGAATAAAATAAAACGAGCTGGACAAAGATGCTAAATTAAACAGGACGAAGAGGCAGTGTCAGATTAAACAGGACAAAGAGGGAGTGCCCAAATGAACAGTACAAAGAGGGAGTGCAAAATTAAACAGGACATAGAGTGAGAGCCAATTAAGCCGGACAAAAAGAGAGATCGAGAACCAAATTAAACAGGACAAAGAGGGGAGTGCCAGATTAAACAGGACAAAGAGGGTGGTGTACCAAATTAAACAGGACAAAGAGGGACTGCCAAATTAACCAAGACAAAGAGGGGGTGCCAAATTCAACAGGACAAAAAGGGAATGCCAAATTAAACAGGACAAAGAGGGAGTGCCAAATTAAACAGGATTTAAAGTGAGTGCCAATTAAAATAGGACAAAGAGGGAGTGCCAATTAAACAGGACAAAGAGTGGGTACCAAATTAAACAGGATTTAAAGTGAGTGCCAAATTAAACAGGACAAAGAGGGAGTGCCAATTAAACAGGACAAAGAGGGGGAGTGTCA
>JADBJO010005494.1:67500-117500 GCA_016801955.1 Conus betulinus
TGATGTTTTACGTGAGTTGTAATTTTTACTAAGTGTTCAATTGGAGATCTGCCTGCTTGGAATGCAGCTTGGTTGATAGGAATGATACTGTTTTTGTTGCAATGATGAATTAGCCTTTTTAACACTATCTTTTCCATCAATTTACATATGTTAGATGTTAATGATATTGGTCGATAGCTATTATATCTTTGAGTGGTTTTTCCTTGTTTATGAATTGGTATAATAATTGAGTCCTTCCAAATCAGGGGCATTTTTCCATTGTCCCAACATTTTCGGAAAAACAAATGTAGAAAATGTATTATATTTTGCGGAAATGACCTAACATTTCATTTGAAATGCCATCTAATCCCACTGATGTCTTTTTTTATTCAGATTTATGATACAATCTTGGACTTCCTGCAATGTTATAGCGGTATTTAAATAGTGATTTTCTGTAGGTTGAGGGCTATAATAGATGTTCTTTTTTTCTTCAGTTTCGCGGTTTTTTTTCTTGTCCAAGGATAAGCTGTCAATGCTACTGTTGTTCGCAAATAAGTCTGCAAAGGCTTCAGCTTTATCAAAATTTGATGGAAATTCAGATTGTTTTAAATTAATTGGACAATGTGGAAGGTTAATTCCATTTTTCATCGTTTTTAATTGTGTCCAAACTTTTTGAATATCTTTAAAGTTTGACACCTCATTTTGACATATAGATGACCAATACTGCCCTTTTTGCTTGTGCAATTACTCTATTTTGGTGATTTTTTGCTTTTTTTTTCTCAAGAAGTTTTTTCCGCTTTTTCCTTGGGATTTGTTTCTCTTTTGTAATCTTTTTTTTTTTTTTCTATTTTTTCTTGTTTTTGCCTGCTGACATATACCATTCCACCAGACATTACCCGAATGTTTTTTTTTTGATTTTACAGATTTTACAGTCGGAATTGAATCTTTCGCAGCAGTGTGTACTGCATTCTGAAAATGATGGTATAACGTATCGACATCTTGATTCTCAAGATTTTCTATGTTTACATTAAATGAACTAAGTAGATATGAAAATTTATTCCAGTTAGCAAACTTGTAACAATATTTAGGAACTTTGTCATGCGTGACATCGGTTGTTTCAGGTCTCATACGTTCAAGAGAAATGACAATAGGGAGATGATCACTATTTAATGGATCATCAAGTGTTTGCCAGTCACATGATATAGCTAGTTCAGGAGATATGAATGATAAGTCGATGGCACTAGGATTATGTTTAGGGTTGTCTGGAATACGAGTAATACTGCCATCGTTGAGAAGGTAAAGAGAGGAGTCCACTATATTTTCAATAAAACGATTATTGGTGATTACCTGGCACTCTTTTTTTCCCAAAATGGTGAATGGGCGTTAAAATCGCCAGTGATTAAATATTTGGTAGACTGGTTTAATTGAAATGAGCGTAGCCATTCTGTATTACGATCGTTTGGGCCTTGAGGTAAGTAAACAGAGACGACTGTTACTACATTATAATCAATTTGAACTCTGACTGCACATGAGTGCAACCCAGGAATGTCTGGTGGGGCAGGACTGGCACATGGGGCATATTTTACATCTTCACGAACATATATTGCCACATTTATTTTTTCATCATTATTAATGTTTGGGGTAATTGGCGGAAAATAGTAATTAGGAAGTTTAGGTAGTTTAGTTTTGCGGACATTCAGTGATTGCAAAGCTAATATGTTATATTTTACTTCAGATAGGTGTTGTACTAGTTGGTCTGTACTGGTTGTGATGGATCGACAATTCCATTGCAGCACTTTAAAATCTTTAACTAACATGTGTTATATCAATATAGGTAATCAAAAAACCCAAACACAGAAAGGAAGAAGAAGTGATTAAATGCAAGTGATGCACTGAAAGGTGACTGACTAACAATACTAAATATAACTACATAGAACTACAAATAGCAGGATTATGCTTACTTAACTTTTACAGCAGTAACCTTTTCTTTGCAACATAAATAGAATTGTCAAGAGGCGGAAAAAGAAAAAAAAATCCGAGTTAGTCCAATAACAAGAGAGAGCAAGGTTATTGCAAGTTCAGTTCCTTTTCTATTCCAGTTTTCCAGAAGTAGTCCAAATTTGAGTATGGTCTTCCTTACAGAGATTCTACCAGTCTCTCATTACATCATAGATGTTCCACAAAAATCGTGGGTGGTCACCAACAAAAGATGGACGTCCTGGGAAGAGTTGATAATCCCTGGGTAGTGGTCTTCTTGGGTGTCGTGCTGACATTCTTGGTCGCTTCCAGAATAAGTTCCTGGTGTGCCTTCCGATATCCCCCGCAGTACACTGGCGCCGTTTGCTGTGGGATGAGGCCGTCTCTGCTGAGGTATCTATTGCTGGTCTCCAAATTAGCATGACTGATGAACGACACGTTGTCGACATTGAACAGTTCTGATTCTGTCAAAGCGTTGAATACGTCCGTCTTGATTTGGAGCTCCGGATCTTTCACGGGTGCAATTTTGCTGATCACGATCTTCATGTTTTTGTGTTCTGCTGTGATGTCCTTAATGCACTTCGCAAACTTCGTGGTGCACACTTGGGGTCATTTTCCGGATATATCATTTATTCCGCAGTGGATTACAACTGCATCAAGTGGCTTTACGGTAGACTGAAGGGCTGTTTCAAATGCCTGACAGATTTCCTCTGTAGTGTGTGCCTTGCGCGACATAGCATCAAACCCATAGGATCTGCCTAATAATCGCCTTTCATCGACCTTGTTGACTACTGAATCGTGAATGAAGACGACGCGTGGTAGGTCTTGGTTTTCTTTCTGTTCCACGAAGCCCTTCTGTTGTCTGGCATGCTCCTGTTTGACGTCATTGATAGACTTGACGTCACTTGCTTTTTGGGCTGCTGGTGTTCTTTTTATATTCTTTCCTGTTTATCATTTTTCTTTCTGGCAGAGGACTGGTCTGTTGGTTTTGGTGAAAGGTTGGTTTTACTGGGTGTTGGGGGAATGGACTTTGTAGCTTCTGCGTAGGTATACAGCATCGTATTCTCTGTCTGTGTTTGGACGTTCGAATGCGTAGTGACTGAGTTAGCTCTATCCAGTAGACAGTTGAGCTGTTTTTTTCTGATCTAAAACCGTTTTTTCTAAAGACGAGATTCGTTCACACAATTTTAGAATAATATCTTTCAGATCTGCATTCGAATTGACACTTACACAGTCCGGCATGGTAGCACTGGCACTGGCACTGGTAGTGGCGTTCTCCGAATCGTCGGTCTTGTCAAGCACAGTCAAGACCGTTTGCTGTGGATCTATCGTCGATCTAAAATTTCTTTTCCGAGAGCAAATAGGTGACTCACTCTTTTTTACACTCAACTTCCCCATTTTAAGTGCACCAGAAGTCACTCTACCGCCAAGGCTTTTTGATCGGGTTGATCTCGTCATATTAATCAGATCTTCACAATAACCTTGCGAGCTCTGGAACTAGAGGTCCTTCTACCTCATCCTGACCACCCTCCCGGTCACCATCGCCTACACCCTCTTCTACGAGTTCGACTACGACTTCAGCCGCCACTCCGCCTACAACGACACGCTGCATGACCCGCTCTTCCAGCGCTGGATGAGCTACGAGCTGGTGCTGGCCTCCATCAAGGAGTTCGGCACCACCCAGTACGCCTTCAACATCATCTTCTACATCATCACGGGCAAGGTCTTCCGGAAGGAGCTGAGGCGGCTGGTGGGCCAGCTCCTCTGCGGGAAGGTCTCGCTGTGCCTGTGCCTCTCCCGCCGGTACCGCAGTCTGCGGGGCGGCAGCGGCAGCTTCCGCAGGGAAGGGGGGTCAAAGACGAATACTGGTACCACCGGCACGTGGGTGTCGGTGTCGGTGAACGGGCACACGGCCTCGGAGAGGCACAACGACACCGAGACGATTGTATGACCGCCGCCGCCAGTTTCTTCGTTTGTTTGTGTTTGTTTCGTTGCACGTGCCGAGTGTCGCCACACCAAAAACCTCACAATACAGAGACACCATTGTATGAGCACAGTGTTTTTCACGTGCCGAGTGTCGCACACACCGAAAACCTCACAATACAGAGACAACCATTGTATGAGCACAAGTGTTTTTCACGTGCCGAGTGTCGCACACGCACCAACACGCCTGTTTTTGTTTTGTTTTGTTTTTTGCTTTTGTTTATGTTTTGTTTCGTTTTGTTTGTTATTTTTTTTTTTTTTTGCACGTGCCGAATGTCGCGCACAGAAAAACCACAATACAGAGATCATTGTATGAACGCAAGCGTTTTTCACGTGCCGAGTGTCGCACACGCACCAACACGCCTTTTTGTTGTTGTTGTTGTTTGTTTTTTGCTTTTTTTGTTTTTTCGTTGCACATGCTGAGTCGCACAACGCAAAAAAAAAAAAACAAAAAAAACAAATACAGAGACCATTGTATGAACCCAATGTTTTTTCACGTGCCGAGTGTTGCTCACACAAACACAATACCGAGACCATTGTATGACCGCAGTGTTTTTAGTTTTTTTTTTTTCGTTTTTGTTTTTGGTGTTTTTTCACGTACCGAGTGCCCCACAGAAAAACACAATACAATGATCTTTGTATGACCGCGCTGTTTTTGTTTTTTTCACGTGCCGAGTACCTCGCACAGAAACCACAATACAATGACCCATTGTGACACCACACTGTATCACGTGCCGAGTGTCGCACACAGAAACACAATGCAATGATCATTGTGTCACCACACTGTGTCACGTGCCGAGTGTCGCACACAGAAACACAGTGCAATGATCATTGTGTCACCACACTGTGTCACGTGCCGAGTGTCGCACACAGAACACAGTGCAATGATCATTGTCACCACACTGTTCATGTGCCGAGTGTCGCACACAGAAACCAACAACAGAAACCATTGTGTCACCACGCTGTTTCACGTGTTGAGTATCGCACACAAAAAAAAACACAATACAGACACCATTGTATGACCATACTCCTTCCCGGCCACACACCAAAACAACACGGTCTTATACGTGCAAGTCTCGCTCATGAGACATACTACTACCAAATGCCCGATTCCTTTTTGTTTTTGGTGTTTTGTTTTTTTTTTTTTCGCTTGAATACGTCTTCCAATGCTGACGGTTCTGTTGTGAGAACGAAGAAATGTGCAGTAAACCACAGCGTGTGTTCCTGTACACTACATGTACTGAAAAAAAAGCAGGCAGGCAGGCGAGGGGGGAAGAGGGAAAGAAGGGAGGGGGAAGGATGGGTGGAAAAGTTACCACTAATGGTTTCGTAAGTATTTGGAAGCTGCTGCAACATTATGGCGTACCACAGAAGTTCATCAACATCATCCGAAATTCTTATGAGGGGATGACCTACAGAGTTGTACATGGAGGTCAACTTACAGATGCTTTTGAAGTGAAAACAGGGATGAGGCAAGGGTGCTTTCTCTCACCATTCCTGTTCCTTCTCGCTGTAGACTGGATTATGAAGACGTCAACTGCAGGCAAGCGCAATGGCATCCAGTGGACTCTGAGGAAGCAGCTGGACGACCTAGACTTAGGTATTCAATAGAATCCTTTTGGAAAGGATGAAGAACCAGGTAGACGCACATCATAGAGATCAGCAAGCGGGCTTCCGCAAGGACAGATCCTGCACCGACCAGATTGCTACACTCCGCATCATCCTGGAGCAGTCGTCGGAGTGGAACTCACCACTGTATATCACTTTCATCGATTACGAGAAGGCTTTCGACAGTGTCGACAGAGCATCTGTTTGGAAGCTGCTGCAACATTATGGCGTACCACAGAAGTTCATCAACATCATCCGAAATTCTTATGAGGGGATGACCTACAGAGTTGTACATGGAGGTCAACTTACAGATGCTTTTGAAGTGAAAACAGGGATGAGGCAAGGGTGCCTTCTCTCACCATTCCTGTTCCTTCTCGCTGTAGACTGGGTTATGAAGACGTCAACTGCAGGCAAGCGCAATGGCATCCAGTGGACTCTGTGGAAGCAGCTGGACGACCTAGACTTTGCCGATGATTTGGCCCTTCTTTCACACACCCAGCCACAGATGCAAAACAAGACCGCAACAGTGGCAGAAACGTCATCCAGCATTGGACTGAACATCCACAAAGGAAAGAGTAAAGTCATGAAAGCCAGTGCCACAAACCAAGACCCCATCATGCTAGAAGGCAACGCGCTGGAGGAGGTGGACAACTTCACTTACCTTGGTAGCGTCGTCGACATACAAGGTGGTACAGATGCTGATGTCAGAACCAGAATCGGAAAAAAAGCGAGAGCAGCCTTTCTCCAGCTGAAGAATATCTGGAAATCAAATGTCATCTCCAAGAAAACCAAGATAAGGATATTCAATAGCAACGTCAAATCAGTACTTCTTTATGGAGCTGAGACATGGCGAACCACAGTTACCATCACCAACAAGATCCAGACTTTCATCATTCCTGTCTGAGGCGCATACTGAGGATCCACTGGCCAGACAGGATCAGCAACGAGGACCTGTGGCAACAGAAATCAGAAGCCAGCCGATGCAGACATTCTCCAAAGGAGATGGAGGTGGATAGGCCACACCCTAAGAAAGCCTGCCGACAACACCACCAGGCAGGCATTGTCCTGGAACCCGCAGGGAAAAAGGAAGAGAGGCCGCCCAAGGAACTCCTGGCGCCGAGACCTGCATGCAGATATGACAGCGTTGGGGAAAACCTGGAACCAGCTGGAGAGAATTGCCCTGGACCGTGATGCCTGGAGGACCCTTGTTGGCGGCCTGTACCCCAGAAGGGGTTGTAGGCGTAAGTAAGTAAATAAGTACATTTAGAAGTCAACTAAATCAGCCCGTTTTCATGTTCAGCCATCTGTTAAAATAGATCGTCCGGTTTTCATGTTTTTTCACCCGTCGCTGATCTTAACCTGACGTCGCACCTGACTACACACTCTCGACGATGCGGGTCGACTACTACCTGTATAGTTTACGTCGGCTTTACCGTGTCTTTTTACCGCGTTTGTCCCTCTTCACCCGTCGTTGATCTTTACCTGACGTCGCACCTGACTACACACTCTCGACGATGCGGGTCGACTACTACCTGTATAGTTTACGTCGGCTTTACCGTGTCTTTTTACTGCGTTTGTCCCTCTTCATTGAATGTGTGTGGACCACGACCCGTGAGAGTTCACGCCGGCTTTACTGTGTCTTTTTACTGCGTTTATCCCTCTTCAGCGGATGCGGGTAAACCACGACCCATACAGTTCACACAAGCTTTACTGTGTGTTTGTTTGTTTGTTTGTTTGTTTGTTTTCACAGCGTTTATCCCTTTTCAGATGATACTGGTCATACAAGACCTATACTCGCCAAGGAGTCCTGAAATTGTAATATCTTACCGACGAGTGTGGGGTCGCCCACGACCCATAATCAATATACTGCCGTACCTGATTACTGCCCTTTACAGTATGTGGGTGGTCCCTCCAAGACCTGTATTGTTAGGAAATGTACAATTCGAATGACGCAACGGATCATTTCTTTATCTTTTGATGCACCGTGTAGACATCACAATAGCCCAACAGATAGCTGACTTTTTTTCGTTTGTCTGTTTGTTTATTCGTGTTTTCCTTTTTGTTTGTTTGTTTGTTTTAGTGAATACTAATATTTTCACCAGAACAATTTCAAACGCTTCAAGAGTATGATGATCTGACTGTGTCTCTTGGCGTGGAGGGCGCAGGCGTCATTATGAAGGTTTAACAGTCCTGCTGTCAAACTGCCCAACTGGCCCAACTCATGTCAGGGAATGCAGCATGCTCAGGGAACGTGTACACTGGATTTCATTGAAACCTGGGAACACACCGTGTACACTGGCTTTCATTGAAACCTGGGAGTACACCATGTACACTGGCCTTCATTGAAAGCCTGAAATTACACCATTTATCATTCCGACACAATTTATTCCGGCCGTCACTACTGGGTCGGAATGTAACACGCCGTGTTACCCTGAAGCCAGGGAAGACACCATGTCACCGGCCTTCGTTGAAGCCTGTCGCCTTTCGTTCCTCGAGTCATGTCACCGGGACACACCCAGCCAGTGAAGCGTAATCCCCGAGACGAGGCATGCATCGTCCTTCATGTCGCTTACGATTTACGACAGGCGAGTCGCCAGTTTCCCAACCACTGATCTCCTTTAGAACGGTGTGCTGGAAACGTTACACGTGGACCCCATGGTCCTCTTCTTTCCCCAGTGACGCGCCAGGCAGGACAATCGTCGTCATCAAGCGTGAACGCTGCTGCTCCATGAACACTGATGACCCAACTGTTGTCTCCACCCAGGACGTTTTCCTGGAAGGTTGTCTTTCCCTATCTCTTCGAAGGCTTCCGGCTAACTGCAGGAGAGTTGTTCCCCCTTGCCCGACCTGGTGGCTCCACTATTGACCGCTACAGGCCATGGGATTCCGTGACGTCATGTACGAAAGTGTGATGACCACGGTAGGCTCAGGCTGTAAAGGAAAGTGTAATTTTGACGTCATTATTACCCTGAACTGCAAGCTTGTGTGTTAAGTAACCCCCCCTCCCCCCCGTCCTTCCTCCTGTCTACTTTGTCTACATGATACAAGACTGGAATTATCGTGCCAGCAGTTCTGCCATCGGTGGCCGAGGCGTGAATCAACCAGTCCAGCCAAAGAATTTGGATGAATGCCATGTTCAGTGCAGATAGGGTCAGACCAGTTTTTGAAAAAGTGTGTGTGTGTGCGTGCGTGCGTGCGTGCGTGCGTGCGTGCGTGCGTGCGTGTGTGTGTGTGTGTGTGTGTGTGTGTGTGTGTGTGTGTGTGTGTGTGTGTGTGTGTGAATACAGTGACAGGTGTGGAACAGACAACGTCGAGTGTCCCCTCTGTGAACATTCAGATGTACAGAGCGCAATGGTTGTGTAGGGAACAGAATCAAATGTTCCCCACTGTGAACATCCAAACATACAAACTACGAGGCAGTGATAGATGGGTGAAGGACTGAGTCCCCCCCCCCCCCCCCCCCTCTCCCCCTGTGAATGTTCAGGAGTGTGTAAAGTGCGGGGGGACGAAGCCAACAAGTGCACATACACCACGTCCCTTGGTCAGTTACTGACCTGACCCTGTTGGGGGGTGGGGCTTTGCCACAGTGCTGTTTCTGATGTTTCATATATCCTGTGTACCTTTGACGAGAGACGGCTTGTTCTGCTGTTTCTGATACTTACAGTATTTGATGTGTACTAGGACCCTCATTCTTATACTTTGTAACTATGTTATGCGTATAATCGTACTAAAAAAAATGCCATAACTGTGTTCTGGTCAGTTCATCGTCAGTTCGGCTATGATGACAATGACGGTGTTCATGATGATGATGATGATGATGATGATGATGATGAAGATGAAGAGGAGGAGGAGGATGGTTACGATAACGGCGACAACGATAATATCGATAATTTTAATGTAACCACTAACACGAGAAATCCTTTAAAAAAAAAAAAAAAAAGGGGTTTTTTTGGTTTTGTTTTTGTTTTTTCTGTTGTTTTTTTTCGTTTGTTTTGTCACGAAGTGTCGTGTCGCTCGTGGTCTTACGTGAAATGTAACATCATCCTGTCTTGCGTTTGTGCATGATTGTTTGTGGCTGGCTTAGCCGCCGACTGGCTCCGGTGCAGATTGGTACGCCTTGCGCTCCTCCCCTTCTGCCACTATAGAGCCCGATGGCAAGGCTGAACCTGATTTTTTTTCTGCGTATGCAGGCTTATACCATCCTGCGGACACTCCCTGTATAGACAGGCAAGGATTAATCCCATCTTCCCAACAAAAGGGGGTGGAGTGTTGTGTGTGTATGTTTTTTGTTTTTTTCCCGCCATTAAGGCAGCCATACTCCCAACTTCGGGGAAGGTGTATGCTATGTGTAACGTGTCATCCATACCAACGGCCAAACTGGACCTTCTCTTCCGAAAGTTGGTGATGGGATGTTACGTGTGTGCAAGATGTTATGCGTGCGTTCACACACGGAACCTCGGTTTGTAGTCTCATTCGAAGGACTGCGTGGAAAATGGAGTCAGAACCAATGTTAACTCTGAGGGAAAAAAATCTCCCTGTACCGAAACGGCCCGGCGGAGATTCGAACGGCAACCCCAAGATTACGAGTCCGGCGCTCTACCACTAGGCTATTCCGGCCCCCAAGGCTGAACCTTGAGGAGAAGGGCCTCTGGGAGTCATGACCTGGATCGGCCCGGATCGGCCCCCTTTAGAGACAATTTAAAAAAGAAAGGGTGTTAGTTCCGCAAGACAAACAGATCACAGGACAAAACGCAATGCATTTCGACCTCTTGGGTCTTCTTCAGACGAAAAAAACAAACGACATTTAGGACAATGAAAACGAAGAACGAGCGACCACTTATCTTCTCATGTTCGGCGCAGAATGGATGTTGGATGAGAGCGTAAGGAGTTCAGGACCTAAACGCTTGTCTGAGGGGGAGCTTGGGGGATGGGGGGGGGGGGGGGGGGGGGGGGGAGTCTTCTCTGAAGATCTTCAGCTGTCAAGCTGTTCTTACAGAGTTTCTTCCCATCCGTATGGCTAGGCTAACGATCAGCCGGTACCCTGACCACCATCAGCTTTTTTAGTCATGTTATCTACACAGTGCATTCATCTGTTGGAATGTTGCTATTGGACTGCTGCCATGTCAGCAGCTGTGGCTTGTGAACGTTTTCCATGTAAACTAACCGAATCAAAGAAAGGACTTGGGGAATTATGAAGCAGGAAACAGCAAACGGTAAATAACGAAGAAGTAGGATAACTCTTGAGCCTTCAAGAGTTGTCCAACCTGTTCTTTATTTCATGAACCAAAGGAAAAAAAAAAAAAGAAAATGGGGGGGGGGGGGGGGGGGGGGGGACCGCCTGAGAAGCAGACATACAAACATAGCAGGGAGTACTTTAGAACTACCTCCTCACCTGTGAACACTGAAGAAGATGATTGCATTTGTTTGAAAATTCACTTGTCTCTTTTGTATCCTGCATCAAAGAAGCCTTATTTCCATTCATTTTTGTGTGTTAGAGACATTCTGGCTCGATTGTCGTGTTCTCTAGCTGCGTGATGCCACACACGTAGAATCCGGTACCAAGTGCTTGTTTTATGTTCCGTTAAAAAAAAAGTTTATTTCGAGCGAGAGAAAATACAGTGATTTCAAGCGAAGAAAAACAAATTCAAGAATCATCAGATGTATGTGCATATTATCTTTTGATACAGTGGTCTTCAAGTGACAACAGAGGTCACGATAGCATCTGGACATGTTCACGTGGAGGATTTTATAACGTCTGAAATTCAGCTCGCTGGTTTGCCAGCTGGAATCCTCCCACAAAAAAGAAGCATGTCTGTTTTTTTTTTTTCCAGTTTGTTTACTTTTTCATTTTGCAGACAGTGTTCGAATTGGTCAGAGATTTAGTGCCGTTAAATGGAAAATATTATCATAAAAAGTGGAAATATATTTACATTGAATTCAAAATGAAACATGTTGTATTGAATTTAAGGTATATCAAGGGGGCCATTGAAATTATTTGCTGTGTTGAGGTCCACTTGTTGCTTCTTTTCTCTACAAAGTGGCTTCTTTTTTTTCGTATTCCAATTTATGACATACAACCTTTTCAGTTCTAATAGATATGTAATTGTCAGTTAATTAGATAAATGGATAGACAGACAGACAGGCAGATAGAGAGAGAGAGAGACAGATGGATAGACAGATAGATAAACAGACAGATGGATAGTGATAGAAAGATAGACAGTCAGACAGACAAGCAGACAGATATAGATACAGACAGACAAAGATATGCTCAAAGACAGACAGAGACGGATAGATAGATAGATGAGAGTAGGTACATATATACGTAGATAGTTGCAGAAATCCGGGTTCCACTGACTGTTTTCAAGACGGACTTTGATGGTCCCCAGATGCTGCCAGTAAAGACTTTCAATATTACATTTCTAATGCCCCCTTGCTGCAGTTAAGACTTTTTAATATTACATTTCTAATGCCCCCTTGCTGCAGTTAAGACTTTTAATATTACATTTCTAATGCCCCCTTGCTGCAGTTAAGACTTTTAATATTACATTTCTAATGCCCCCTTGCTGCTGCAGTTAAGACTTTTAATATTACATTTCTAATGCCCTTGCTGCAGTTAAGACTTTTAATATTACATTTCTAATGCCCACTTGCTTGGTCCCATTTTTCCCCTTTCCCCCCCCCCCCCCCCCCCGTCTATTCTTCATGCCTTCCCTTCCCCTCCCCTATGCTCTTCATCCCCCCACCCCTCTCTTTCTCTCACTCTTAAAAATCTTTGCAAAGTCGTTGTTTTAATGTAGATGTGCGTGTGCGCGCGCGTAGACAAAGTGTTAAAGCATCGCGGACCAAGTGTGAAAGGTACAGAGTGTTCTTTACAACTGTCAGTGAAGTAGACTGACGAAGTGTATTTCTTTTCAAGTTGGTATCCCCCCCCCTCCCCTTTCCCCCCCCCCCCCCCCCCCCCCCCCCCTCCCTCCTCATCATTTTGACATAGTAAGAACACCCTTACCCTCCGCAGTGGACAAAAAGCAAGGCTGATCGTAACGCCTTTTTTGTCTGGGAATCGACAAAATAAGAACTGCCACGTTCACTCCACACTAGTGTCAGATTGTCAAGTTCTGTCGGAGAAAACGCACTAACAAGTTGTCATACACATGCTTTGTTCTGTAGGTAGTGCGTTGTTTATTTTACTTATTTATTTTCATTCGACTGTAGAAACTGCCTTTGATGTGTTTGCATTAACCCTATCGTCTGTTAAAAAGAAAAAAGTCAGGCTCACTTTATGTAATGTTTATTGTATCATTTGCTTTTTGTTTGGGACTCGACAGCACGCACTGTCACGCTCAGTTATGCTGTGTTTATCTTTATTTTTTTTTTTTTTTTTTTAATGGGACGGGGGTGGGATTGGGGTGGCAACGTGTGAGGGGGTGGGGGTGGGGGAGGGGGGATGTGACTTGACAGTAAGAACTTGCATGCTCGTTTTATGTTGTATTTGTTATATCCTGAATTGTTTTGTCTGAAAATTGATCGTAAAAACTGTTGTGCGCACTTTGATGTTGTACTTATTACAGCTTCTGTTCTTTGTTTGTTTGTGTGTTTGTTTCTCTCTCTCTCTCTTTTTTTTAATCGATGTCACGGTCATTTTATGTTATATGCATTGTGACGCCCGTTTTTTTTGTGTGTGTTAGTGTTTTGTTTTGTTTTGGGGGAGGGAAGGTTTTTTTTTCCTGTTATTTTTTTTTGTTTGTTTGTTTGTTAAAAGTCATCAATTAAGAAAAGTGTCTTGCTCCCGTAATGCGGGTGTTTATTGCACCGCCTACTTTTTTGTCAGGAATAGACAGTCAAACTTGTCACTCTCACTTCATTTTACCCGTTAGTTGGTTGTCTTGAGTTGTTAGGTTTTTCCCCTGAGCATCGAAGGTAAAAAGATACGTCACTGCTCACTATGTTGCTCATAATATTTGGTTGTCTTTGTTTGTTCGGACATCGAAGGTGAAATTTGTCACTGCTCACTATGTGGTTGGTTGTCTTTCTTTGTCTGGACATCGAAGATGAAATTTGTCACTGCTCACTATGTTGCTCATAATATTCTTTGGTTGTCTTTGTTCGGACATCGAAGGTAAAAAATTTGTCACTGCTTACTATGTTGTTGGTTGTCTTTGTTTGTCTGGATATCGAAGGTGAAATTTGACACTGCTCACAATGTGGTTGGTTGTCTCGTTTGTCTGGACATCGAAGGTAAAGTATGTCACTGCTCACTATGTTGCTCGTATTCTTTGGTTGTCTTTCTTTCTTTTCGGACATCGACAAGTATTGGCACTCCAACATGCTTCCCCGCAATAAAGAGTGCTTCGCCAAAACTAGGGAATTTTATCATTCTTGATGCCTCTCTCTCTCTCTCTCTCTCTCTCTCTCTCTCTCTCTCTCTCTCTCTCTCTAAGAGAAGGAGAGAGAGACGATAGGTGGAGAGACAGAAACATACAGTCAGCGCACAGCCAAACCAAGGGAGACAAATCTCGGTAATGGAGAAATCCTCGACGACAAAGTTCTCTTTTCGTGTCCAAGCCGGATAAGCCAAAGACGTTCACAATAACATACTTGCCACCCTTTGCCTGTCTATGAAAATAAAAAAAAAAGTACAGTCTGCAGACTACCATAATCATATAATCCCAACAAAGCACGCCTGCATGCTCTATCTCATTAAGGCTCAAAAATTAAAATTACCATAGTCGGTTGGCCAAGGCAGTGAACTGTCAGAGGTTGACGAGTGTAGCGCACGGCATGAGGGAAGGCGGAGCCCATCTCTCTCCTTTCGCCGCCTTAAACTTTCCCTGAACTTATCAGGTTAAAAAAAAAAAGGAAGGAAAAAAAAAAAAAAAGGGGGAATTAAACTAAGTAGCAACCAGCAGTGGTCTTGTGCTTCTCCTGGGAAGACTTCCAACTCTCTTACAGAGGACATATACGATGACGTCAAAGTTTGATGACGTCAGTAGCACACACAACTGTAATTAAACAGAAAATATACAACATAAGAACAAGAAAAAAAGGGAAACAACTTGCAGGTTTTTTTTTTTCTGGGCAATAATTCTACGTCCCCAAAGTACAGACTTCGAAACAAAGTGAGGTGCAAATGGAAATTGAAACAAACTTAAAAAGACAAATTCCTGCACTGCAGAACGAAAGAGACAAACAGGTTACAAGACAAAACACGACGCGTTTCGACCTCTATGGTCTTCTTCAGGCAAGACAAAAGCAACATTGACGAATCATGAAAACGAAGAACGAGCAATCACATATCTCCTCAAATTAGGCGCAAAATGGATGTAAAATGAAAACGAGGCTGCCGGGGAGGAGACAATGCGAGTGAAACAATAATGATAACAATAATCATAATGTTGATAATATAATAATAATGATAGTGATAATAATTATAGTGATAATAATGGTGATAAGATATATTAGAAAATAATAAAATTGATAATACAGGGAGGATGACGACCATTTTTAGACTTTGAACAAATAACGTGGATTTGAAGCGGATGGCAGACTCCAAATCGAATGTCTCCAAGGCCGCAGTCAGTCATTAAAAAACATTCCAGTTGGAAACTCCGCGATATTAACTTACTATCTTATCAACACCTTTCATTTTTTGTTTGTTTGTTTGCTCGCGTGCTTGCTTGCTTGTTTGTTTTCACTTCATTCCGACAGCCAGCCATCAGCATTTCCAGGGCACAAACGTCGCAGCCCGATCCAGCCCCACCGGGCTGCTCATCCAATCCAGCATTTTTTCCACCGACAGCACGAACACGTCGTCACGTGACGTCAGAGCCGCGTCCAGGAAGTCCTGCAAGCCCTTCAGGCTGGGGGTAGAAGCGCGGGTCGGAGAACCACTCGTAGCGCAGGTGAAGGCCCATAGGGGCGCGGTTGGTCGTGAGGGCGTGCTGAAGGTTGTCCATGAGGAACGAGGAGACCTCCTCGGCGCTGGCCGGCTGGGGATGACAGCCGTCGGCGAAGGTGCAGACGGTTCGTCGCTTGGTCCACCAAAGGGACTAGGGGTACCTCCCACAGTCCCGGGTACCTGCAAGGCACACCCGTAGAATGTTTTCTCAACGCATGTTCACGTTGTGTGACACGTGGGGGAACAAAAGAAAATACAGCTGACGTTCTTGTGTCGAACGCTAAACTTCGACCATGCTTTCCTTGAAGACTAAGATTGTACTGATATGCCTTATTTTGAAAAAACGTTACATGGACAGTGTAGTGTTCTTTTCTGTCGCTGATTTATTTCGTTTTGTTTCAACCAGCACATGCAACAGTATGAATGTGTCACACATCAGTACAGTCATCGACCCAGACGCTCTGAATCATACACAATCAGAATTTTGAAATCAGCGTGCGCGTGTCTATCGATAATGAAACACAGATTGTGCATGGTCAGCGAGCTGTCTTTTACACAATGTGGGGGGAAAAGTGTGTGTGTGGGGTGGGGGGGGATATATAAGAATGAAGGCCCCCACAAAGAAACAAAAAAGAAGAAAGAAAGAAAGAGAAAAAGAAAGAAAGAAAAAATGTGAAGGAATTGGAAGTTGGAAGCTACCCCCCCCCCCCCCCCCCCCCCCCCCCCCCCCCCACACACACACACCCTCCTCAAACATACAAGTTGTGTCTGACACCTTCCCGAACACGGTAGGCCTACTCTATGGGTGCCCTCTCTCTGGCATTACCTTTAACATCTCGTGGGAAGGGGCAAGATGCTTCCTGGCTTTGGGATTAAGATAATAATAATGTTGTGTTTCTGCAGTGTCTCCTCTTACCACCTAGAAACTCCATGTCGGAATCATCAATGTAGAAAATTCTCTGTGTGTGTGCGTGTGCGTGTGTGTGTGTGTGTCCTGCGTATATTTTTCATGGTGTGTGTGTGTGTGTGTGCGTGTGTGTGTGTGTCCTGCGTATATTTCAGATGGTGTGTGTGTGTGTGTGTGTGTGTGTGTCCTGCGTATATTTTATATGTTGATTTGTTTTAAAAACTTGTAAAGCGTCCTGTAACCTACGTTGTTAGGATGGGCGCTACAGAAACTGTCCTCATTCTTCTTCTTCTTATCATTATATTATTATTATTATAAGAATGTTTGGTCATTGTCCGTGACACCGTCCTAGAGTGCAGCAAGGATGTTCAAGCCAAGACGTGAAACATCAAAAACCATCTCACCGCCCAGACATACACCGAGTAGCTGCCAACTGGCAGTCTTGCCACCCGTAGTCCAAGTGTAGGGCCACGGGATGACGTCATTTAAAGTCGCGTCACGTGACGTCACCAGAGAGGCGTCATAGACGACTTTGTTGCGTGTGCAGCCCTTCCATCATTTCTTTGCCTTCGTTGTCAACACAAGACACGCCACAGTATGTGTAAATGAACAGAAAATTTGGTTTGGAAGAAAAAGGAAGAAGAAGAGGAGAAGAAAAGAGGAGGAGGAAAAAGAAGAGGGAGAAGAAGAAAGGAAGGAGAAGGAGGAGGAAGACAAAAAGAAGGAGAAGAAGAGGAGGAGAAGAGGGAAGAAGAAGGAGAGGAAGAAGAAAAAATAAAAACAAGAAGAGGAAGAGGAGGAGGAAGAAGAAGAGAAAGAAGAAGATGAAGAAGTAGAAAAAAAGAGAAGACGAGGAGGAGAAAAAGAAAAAGGAGAAGAAGAACAACAACAACTACTACAACGCAAAATAAATTACAACAACAACAACATAATCAAGTCATGATTTTAAACAAATCATAATATACGCCTGACATGTTAAATTTCTACACGTGATATTGCGGGGGGGAGAGAGAGAAGGTGTGTGGGGGGGGGGGGGGGGAGTAGGGAAGCGTTGTTAAACAATGGCACGAACCGATCATCTTGTGATGTAAACATGCCCGTTTTTTTGTGTGAGTGTTTAGCCACTGCAGACATGACGGAGTGGCAAAGGTTTGAACAGTGTCGCCGTCATCCTGGTCGTCCCCGTCAGTCGCTCCATGAAGACTAACTCCAGTCTACGTCCATTATCTTCAGTGTACGATGGGTTTCTCATGACACCCAGTCAGTGTCTCTTCCGTCAATGTGTCATGTGATTTCTAATGACACACAGTCTCTGTCTGTTCCATCAATGTGTCGCGTGATTTTCTAATGACTTCCAGTCTGTCTATTCCATCATTGTTTCGAGTGATTTCTAATGACACCCAGTCTTTGTCTTTTCCATCAATGTGTCATGTGATTTCTAATGACACATTCCATCAATGTGTCATGTGATTTCTAATGACACATTCCATCAATGTGTCATGTGATTTCTAATGACACACAGTCTCTGTCTGTTCCATCAATGTGTCATGTGATTTCTAATGACACACAGTCTCTGTCTGTTCCATCAATGTGTCACGTGATTTTCTAATGACTTCCAGTCTGTCTATTCCATCATTGTTTCGAGTGATTTCTAATGACACCCAGTCTTTGTCTTTTCCATCAATGTGTCATGTGATTTCTAATGACACATTCCATCAATGTGTCATGTGATTTCTAATGACACATTCCATCAATGTGTCGTGTGATTTCTAATGACACACAGTCTCTGTCTGTTCCATCAATGTGTCGTGTGATTTCTTAATGACACCTAGTCTACGTCTGTGTCCATTCCATCAGTGTGTCAAGTGATTTCTGGTTCTGACCCAGTCTGTGCACATTCTGTCAGTCTGAGGCAACATCACAATGACACTTACAGTGCAACTTACTGGAACTTTGTACGAACGTAGCAACTGTGAGTAAAGGTCATCTGCTGAGGCTTTGAGTTCATCATCTGAGGTTCCACCACCTCACCCCCACCCCGCCACACCCCACCTTCCCTATCAACCACTCTCCCATTCCTTTCTGGAATCACTGACCAAGGGATCCTCCATCCGGACTCCTGTAGCCCAGGTTGACAGCACCTGCTGTGGCGTCCAGTGCCATTTCCCGTCCGTGACTCTGGAAACTCTCCAGTTCCATCCGCATCTGCAGAGCACGGTCAACCGGTTCTCTTCTCAATAAATCATTATTATCCTTCTTTCTCCTGTGACAACATTATACCTGTACCTGTCTGTCTGCAATCTAGGAATGGGAGGTTCCAGACAGATTAAAGAATGGAAGGAAATGGCGAATACCATTCTGCTTGTTTTTTTTTTTTTTCTTTGTTTTATTTTGTTTAGGGAGATATATTGTCTTCTTTTTATATGTGAAAAAAAAAAAAAAAAAAAAAAAAACAGAATGAGGCAGAAAAACATCCAGTCCAAATTTGAGTGTTGCATTTTTCAAGATTTGTGTGTGATGCCTAGTTTGTTTTTGTTCTATGGTCTCAACAATCAATGATAACAGAACTCAAAGAAATCAACAAACATGCAGAGAATATGTATCAATTGTCCTACTTTGACTCTTTTTGATCAGACTCAATGGACGTCTGATTTCCACATAACCCAGCCCGTAAATGGGTCAGCAGAAAGCAATGTAATTCTACTACATATGTTATTTCTGAGTCCAGGCATCATGTTACTCGAGTTATTCCTATAGAGCAAAGTCATGCACATTAAGCGTGTTGAGGTAAACATATACGTGATGCGATACCTAGATCAAGGTACTAGTTCGTTGGATCGGTTTTCTGTTGTAGTTGGTGGTGGTGGTGGTGGTGTTCGTTTATTTGCCTGTTTGTTTGTTTTTTGATTGCCCAGGGCCAGATCAGCCATGGTTTGTTTGTTTGCTTGGTTGGTGTTTCTTTGTTGTTGTTTTATTGTTGTTTTTGTTGTTGTTGATACTTTTTTATCCAGAAAATTGATCAAAATGGTACAGTGTGGGCGACACATTAGGACAGAACTTTCTGAAACCGATAAAAGTCTCTCTCTCTCTCTCTCTCTCTCTCTCTCTCTCTCTCTCTCTCTCTCTCTCTCCTCTCTCTCTCTCTCTCTGTGAGACAGACACAGAGACAGACAGACAACCGCGTTTCAATATTGGTCAAGTCTCATCTACAGCCATGTTCTGTGGAGGAGACAAATACAACACACCGGTCCACATACCTGCTCTCTCAAAGATCTGCTGTGGTCAAAGGCGTAGGAGTCGCGGCCATACATGGCAATCTCATCGCCACGACTGCGCAAGCTCTGGATGTAAGGGACGTAATTTCCGGTGAGGGGGACGAAGAATGTGGCGCTGATTGGACAACGGTTGGGGTTCCTCCGTGACGTCAGCAGCTGGAGGACACGCTGGTAATTAAGGCCGTTCACAGATCCTGTCAAAACAAGCGAGATGATGATGATTTTATAGCGGTGATGATGATGATGATGATGATGATGATGATGATAACGATGATGGCCATCACCTTTTTTTTCCAGGAGGAACTAAGCAAGTAAGAGATCAACATTTTTCATCTGATCTAAAATTTTACAGAAAGTTTTTATTTAACAAAATTTCCGATGTGTTTCAGAAGGTGTATTTTTAAAGAGTTGTATGAATGAGTTTGGTTGGAGTTTTTTTTGTTTGTTTGTTTGTTTTTTGCGTGTGTTTTTTGTAATGACTTGTGAGTTGACTTAAACGCGGCGACAGCTCTGAAATGGCCCTCTGCGGTCGGCTGGGCTGTAAGCAACATTACCTTATCTTAAGCAAGTATATTCTTCTTTTTCGTCCGACTTTTGCCCTGGAAAAAGGCTGAACATAACTAGTAAGCTATTGCTAAGCGTGTTTAGTTAACGTTATATATTCAAAGAATGTGATAAGAATTTGTCTCTGGAGTGTAGATCTTCATCAGCACAAATGCATTAATATACAACAGTATAAAGCGTTAAAATAGCGAAAGGAGAATACAACAGAATTTGTTATTAATGCTAACATGTGAAGGATACTAAGTATATAATCAAAAATTAGAGACTGAGATCGATAAAAAGTATCCCAAAGCAAAAATCTGCAAATTCCATACTGAATTTATACGTTCAATCATCATACGAGAGGGACAGTGGAAAAGGCAGAGAGAGACACTTGACACTTTGATATTTTATTGTCATTACCAATGAGGTAGGCAGAGAGAGAGAGAGAGAGAGAGAGAGAGAGAGAGATATTGCATTTTGAAAATAGCCACCAATGGTATTAAGTCGTGCTGCTGGCAAACACACACACACACACACACACACACACACACACACACACACACACACACGCACGCACGCACGCACGCGCGCGTGCACACACACACACACACACACACACACACACACACACACACCTCTTTCCTCCAGATAGGAATGGTACAGTACGTTCATTTGACAGCATCAAGGTTTTCAGGTTATCATCATACACAGACACGACGCTTCACACCATAGACCTAGACATGAACAACACGTAACAGTAAGAATCGGGTTCAGACCGAGCAGTTGTAGCAAGGAAGCGGCAAGGTACTCCTATTCTGGACACAAAGGAATTGTGCTGCAGAGCTGCAGATGAAGAGAAGAAAAAAACAAAGAATGGAGACGAGGCATCCCAAATTTAAAAAAAAAAAAAGCAAAAAAAGCCCAAGATGCAAAGCGTATAAACGTACTTCCAGTTTATGTTGAATACGCGTGTACGGTGACAAAGAGGGGAGAAAATTTTCCAGTTAGTGGAAGAAAAAAAAAGTCGACATTGCGGTGGTTATTCCCCTTTATCAGACTTGATTTTGGTTATTGGGCGTTGTAGCCGTTAGTAGCGGTTATTCTGGTAAAATAAAACATCGGGCATCATCTGTGACCCATAATGACATACCTACAAATTTTCAGAAAGATCGGCCCAAAAGTTTTGCCTGGAACGAGTGGAACACATTTTTTACCACGGACAGACAGTATTTCTCCGTTCTCATCCTAAAGTACTCCCTGCTCTATAAGAACTGGGAGTGCAAAAAAGCAACCGTACAAGAGAAACACCTGAAAGAGTGACATCTCTCCACATGAAGATATCAAACAGAACACAGGTTTGTGAAGAATGTCGTGCAGCCTATACTCTTTCAGTGCCTACTAACCGACTGATAGAATGGAAAGTGCGTAGACATCTACACAAGCTGGATTCATGGATGATTTCTCAGAGCGCAGCTGACTCCTTACTAAGAACAAGAGCTGACTGTTTGGGCTGGAATTAAAGACGTGGTACTATAACACACAACAGAGAAGACCGTCACAGTGCACGGAGTTAGTAAATCCTGCCAACTGACCATTGTATGCACGATTTTTTTTTTTTTCTTTTTAATTTGCACCCCCACGCGTGCGAGCTCTAGTACTCGGACGTACGGGACTTCGCACCCTGCATGAAGTCGGTGTAACTCTTTCTTAATGAAATTTAAAGGGAAAAAAAGAAAAGAAAAAAGAGAAGCACTGTATTAATGACCACACACTTAACCATGTGTTGATTGCCTTCACCTCTTACCCGATTTCCCCTCTCATCATCTTTTATTTTTAACGCAGCCATGTAAATTTTTTTTCCAATAACATATATGAAAAAAATAAATAAACAAACAAATAAATAAATAAAAGCAGCAAAACAACAAATACCTAAGCAAATGAATATAAACAAACAAATGAAATAACTACAGACGAACACAACCACCAAGTCACTGAATAAACAAACCCACTTCTTACACCAACCTGTGAACGTGAGGTACACAATCTGAGGCGTGTTTTCCACGCGGAGTTTCGCCGGAGGGACGAGACTTCTGCACGTGCACCATGGAAGAGAGCACGTGACCCCTTGAACGCACGCGTCGTCGCCATCTTTCTTTTTCAGCCCACCAGAGTGTCGGCCCTTCTTTTTCCAGCAGGGGGCCAAGACTACTACGGTTGCCAGGGGAGGACAACTCTTTGTCGCTGCCTTGTGTGGGGCCAATAGGGTGGTAGTGGAGCTGAATCAGAACAGGAGAGGGCTGGACGTTGTTGTGTGCGTTGGAGTTCTGGAGACCGGCTTTCCACTTGTCGTCCTCGCTGCACACTGTCGACGCGGTTCAAACTCGCGTTGTACTGGTCTTTTTCCTACCAGCGCTACTGGGCTGAAGAAGACTGGAGCCCGGAACCTTCGCGCTTGCTAACCTCGGAGGTTCTGGTGTAGGAAAGCTCAGTGGTAGGTGAAACACGTGACCAAGGGGGAAGGTACGATCTGTTGGGAGGCTCGGGTGTTGTGGTCCGTGGGTGATACGTACTAGACGGTCCGTATGTTCTGTTGGGTGGTCGTTGTGTTCTGCTGGGTGGTCGATACGTTATTGTGGGTGGTCGGTACGTTCTGTTGGGTGGTCGATACGTTATTGTGGGTGGTCGATACGTTCTGTTGGGTGGTCGATACGTTATTGTGGGTGGTCGTTGCGTTCTGTTGGGTGGTCGATACGTCCTGCTTGGTGGTCGATATGTTATTGTGGGTGGTCGTCGAGTTCTGTTGGGAGGTCGATACGTTATTGTGGGTGGTCGATACGTTCTGTTGGGTGGTCGATACGTCCTGCTTGGTGGTCGATACGTTATTGTGGGTGGTCGTCGTTGCGTTCTGTTGGGAGGTCGATACGTTATTGTAGGTGGTCGATACGTTCTGTTGGGTGGCCGATACGTCCTGCTTGGTGGTCGATACGCTATTGTGGGTGGTCGTTGCGTTCTGTTGGGAGGTCGATACGTTATTGTAGGTGGTCGATACGTTCTGTTGGGTGGCCGATACGTCCTGCTTGGTGGTCGATACGTTATTGTGGGTGGTCGATACGTTCTGTTGGGTGGTCGAAAAGTTCTGCTAGGTGGTCGAAACGTTATTGTGGGTGGTCGATAAGTTTCTGTTTGGGTGGTCGAAACGTTTTGTAGGGTGGTTGACTCGTTGTGTTTGGTGGTTTGTACGTTCTGTAAGGTGGTTGGTGTGTTCTAAATGGGGGTTGGTACGTTCTGGTACGTGGAAACATATGTGGCAGAAGGATGGCGCGTAATTGAAGGCGGGCGTATGGTTGCTTGGATCAGATGGTAAATCGATGAGCTTGTGACGTTCTTCTGCCAAATAATGATAATAATAACAGTAATGATAATGATGATGATGTGAGATAATAATGATGATAGTAATAATAATAATAAAGTTAATTACTACTATTAATAATGAGTGGACTAATGATAATAATTACAATAATGATAATGATGTTACCATGAAGAAGAAGAAGAATGATAATGATAATGAAAATAATAATCATATAATAGCGACAACAACAACAACTTTAAACAACAAGAAGACTACCACCACCACCAATAATCATAGTAGGCCTAATTATAATGATGATGATGATGATGATGATGATGATGATGATGATGATGATGATGATGATGATCATCACATCATCATCATCATCATCATCATCATCATCATCATCATCATCATCATCGTAGTCGTCGTCGTCGTCGTCGTCGTCGACGTCATCTTCATCGTCTTCCACCTCATAAAAACAATCATGGAAACAATGGTAGCCTACAAAAATCCGCCTGCATAATCCGTATTCTCTACATTCCAGACAGAGAATAGTTTTAATGTAGATCACACATCCAGATCAAACGAGAAGGAAAGACGGAGTGAAGTGAACCAAATCCCCACCCCGACTAACGATTTTTGAAAAAAAATAGTCACAGCAGGGTGTGTGTGTTGGGGGGTGGGGGAGGTGTGGGGGGGGGGGGGGGGGGGGGGGTGTTTCCTGTGAACCCGTTCGTCCATGCGCGCTTGCGTATGAGCGTACATGTGTGCGTGCGTGTCCAAGTATGCTTGCCTATGTGTTCATACATATGCTTGCGTATGTGGTGTGGGGGGGGGGGGGGGGGGGGGGGGGGGGGGGGGGGGGGGGGGAATCTGTGCGCGAGTGCACGCGCGCGTGTGCATGCGTGTGTATGTGTGTGTTGTTCATGTTGGTGAGTGGTGTGTGCCTGTGTCTGGGTCTGCGCGCGCCCGTGCATATGTGCGTGCGAGCGTTTGTGCGTGCGAGCGTGCGCGCACTAGCGTCTGTGTTTGTATATAGAACAAGTTTAGGATCCTGACAATTTCACGCTCAAACTTGGGAGGTAAAAAACAATTCGGTAAAAAAAATAAATAAAAATAAACAAAAAATCAGCAAAATCACCACAGGATTTTAAAATCTTCGTCCTCACGGATGAGCGCGCGCGCGCACACACACACACACACACACACACCGTACACACTCTCTCTCTCTCTCTCTCTCTCTCTCTCTCTCTCTCTCTCTCTCTCTCTCTCACACACACACACACACATTGCACAGATAATAAATATTATTCAGGGAGAGAGACCTGATGTTGTAGATGACTGGGATACCACGTGACTGCATGGTTCACACTGTCGGGTCTGTGATTGGACTTAGTCGGCTGGCTCGTGAAGGGGGCGTGACCAGTTGTGGCACGTGACGTCTGGCTGGGCGTGGCCTCCGGGCAGCCCCACCCCGGCAGCTTGCTGACCTCTGACACCTGTCAGGTGTCACCATGAGAGTGAGTGACGTTTGTTGTTAGTTTCAAAGTGAGGTGACTGCAGGCGGGAAATTGAAACAAACTTAAATAGAAAAAAAAATACTTTGCCGCCGAAGGAGAGAAAAAAAGCAAAATTACAAGACTTAAAAAAAAACCTTTTAATTTGTTTCTTTCGTTCGGCAAGACAGTAATTTTTTTTAAAAGAAAAGTTAGTAGGTCCGCAAGACTATCCAAACAAACAGATTACAGGACAAAAAAAAAAAAAAAAAAGAAAGAAAAAAAAAAACCTTGATGCATTTCAGCCTCTTGGGTCTTCTTCAGGTTAAAAAAATAATTCAAAAATTAAAAAAATTCAGGACAATGAAAACGAAAGAACGAGCAATCACTTATCTTCCTCATTTTCGGCGCAAAATGATGAGCGTTGAATCCTTCTGAAGTTTGTTGTTGATGTTGCTGTTGCTGATTTGTTCGTTTGTTCATGTCTTTTTTATTTTTTTCAATGATTTCTTTGATTGTGTGTTTGAGCGCGCGCGCGCGCGTGTGTGTGTATGTATTTTGCTTTGATAATAAGGACCCAAACAGACTAGATTAGACAGACGGCCGGAGGTAATACTAGCAAGGTAGGTTTATTTTTTCACACATGCGCGAGCAGAGATAGAAAGATGAGATGAAAGAAGAAGCAGACAGACGTAATTGTCGACCCATTAATTTATTTTCGAACTCAGAAGTTGAGGCAGAGAAACCGTAATCGGTGAATAGATTTGCATGTTAATCAAATTGTGCGCGTGGCGTGCCTCCCCCCCCCCCCCCCCCCCCCCCCCCCCTTCCTCCTCCCCACACACAAACACCACCACCACCACCTCTATCTTCCATCCTCAACTCCAGTCTACCCGTTTCATTTCCATCAAGGTGTCACTGCGTGCGAACAAGTCATATATGCACGCACATGTGTTTGTTCGTGTGTGTGTGTGTGTGTGTTGGGGGTGGGGGGTGGAGGGTGGGAGGCAGTGTGTGTGTTGGAAAAGTGTGCTTGCATGAAGATATTTTACTGATGGGATTGATTTACTATGGATTCTTATACAGGCAATTTACGCCTTGTGTGTGTGTGTTTGTGTGTGCGCGCGCGCGCGTGCGTGCGTGCGTGCGTGTGTGTGTGTGTGTGTGTGTGTGTGTGTGTGTGTTGTCCCGGTATATGATTGCTGTGCTGTCGAAAACGAATTGTCCATCTTTTGGACAAATAAAATTGTAATCCTGTTATCCTGTTATATACGCTGCATCACATCCGTTACGTTTGTGACACTACGCACGGTTTATCTGATGGATGAGAGAATTTAATCTTTAAGAGGGTCTCATGGCTACGACTTAGCAGATGTCCGACCTACGCATTAGCCCAACACGCTGGTCAGACCTTGGGTATCGACATGACATTTTATGTGCTAATATCATTTTGTGTGTGTGTGTGTGTGTAGTAAGTGCACACGTGTGTGTGTGTGTGTGTGTGTGTGGGGGGGGGGGGGGGGGGGGGGGGGGAGGGGGTATGTGTGTTTGTTTTGCATTGGTGGGTGGGCACGCGGCCAATGTGTATGTGTGCCAGTGTATGCGGTACGTGTGAACAAGACCAAGAAGAACCAAGTGTGTGTGTGTGCGCGCGCGCGTGCGCATGCCCGTCTTTGAGCTTGTGTGTGTATGTGCGCACGTATCTGTGTGTGTGTTATTTTTGTGCACACGCGTGTACATGTGTGGATGTGCGCAAGCGCGCGCGTGAGTGCATGTGCGCGAAACGCGTGCGTGCGCGCACGCGCGCGCCTTTGATTATTTGCGGGGAACGAATGCTCAGAAGATGACATATAGTTATCATATATCAGCACCACCACCACCACCACCACTACCACCACCACTCAGGGCACGGGTCCATCCTGGTCCCTACCTTGACGGGCGTCCTCATCCACTGCAGCAGCTGGGCGGCGGTGACGATGTAGACGTCAGGCAGCTGCAGCAGCCGCTGGAGGAAGGTGGTGGTGGCCCTCAGGTAGGCCGGGGTGAAGAAACCAGGCCGCGTGCATGTTCAGACCGAAGGGCGCCCGTTGGTGTGGTACACCTGCACAGTGCCACCAGCACTTTGTGGGTGTGTGTGGGTGGGGGTGGGGTGTGTGTGTGTGTGTGTGTGTGTGTGTGTGTGTGTATCCTTCTCTCTCTCAGAGAGAGAGAAAGAGGGGAAGATTTCCGTCTGTCTGTCTCTGTGCCTGCCTCTCTCTCTCTCTCTCTCTTCCCTCCCCCCCCCCCCCCCCCCACCCCCCTTCCTCTAACACAATCACCTCCACTCACCTTTTCGAAATTGCTCCACAGATACTCCACAGCCGCCTCCTCGTCCGAGGGCCGGCAGCTGTCCACGTAAGCGCAGGGTAACCTGACCGCGGGTCGTAGAGCGAGGGCACGGGCACCTCCCAGAAGCCCGGGTGGCGACTGGTGGCCCGCGGGCACGGGCGCACCGAGCAGCCGTAGGGGTAGCCGAAGTCCAGGGTGTAAGGCCAAGGGGGGGGGGTCGTCGGGCCTGTGGCGGGTGTAGGTGAGGGAGATGTCGTAGGTGTAGCCCAGGCTCCGGAGCACGTCGGGCTGCGCGTCCCCGGCCGTCTTCAGGTTGGGGCTTCTCCAGCCCACGATCTGGAACCGTGCGTTGACCTCATTTTTTTTCTTTTTTCACAAATGATCGTTCATTTACAAAAACAAAATGCAACGAATTTTAAAAGATGATGGATAGATGTGCAAGAAGCCGTGTTGTTTTCTTTGAGTTTAGTCTTTTTAAAAATCAAAAACACAAACGGAGATAATGTTCTTGTTGTTTGGAACTGGAGGATTATTTGAAAACATTCGGTGTATCTGCCACGGAGAGAGAGAGAGAGAGAGAGAGAGAGAGAGAGAGGAGAGAGAGAGAGAGAGAGAGATGTCAAATGATATAGTGTGCCTTATGCATATAGCCCATTCACAACTTGGGAATAAGGGGAAGAGAAGAAATCAAACTCGTTCAAATCAACCCTGACCCTGAGGGAGTTGTAATCAGTCTTGTAATTCCAGCCACTGTATCACTCGTTGTACAGTTCCTCCTTCCATCCGACCTTCCCTTTCACCCCTCCCCCCACCTCCCTCCTCCCTTTCTTAACCCTTCATCTCTTTCCCAGAACCAACAGGCGGTTGTTGCGTCGGGTGTCTGTTCTGGGTACCTGGTCCCTGGGTATGTGGGCAGCCCGGGTGAGGTTGTCCTTCTGGCGGCCCGCCTCAAAGAGCAGCTTCTGTCTGGAGGTCACGTCAGTGTGAGTGACGCTGTGACTGCCGATCTCCATGCCCCGCTGGTAGTAAGAGTTGACCTGCACACACACACACACACACACAGACGCATAGGCATACACAGACACAGACACATAGACACACACAGACACACAGATATACACAAACACAGACACATAGACACACACAGACACATAGACACACACACACACACACACACACACACACACCAAACACAAACACACAGACATAGACACACACACACACACAACACACACACAGACACATAGACATGTGCAAATACACAGACACATAGACGCACACACATACACGAGACACAGAGACACATAGACACACACACAAACACACAGACATAGACACACACACAGACACATCGATACAAATACACAGACACATAGACACAGACACACAAACACACAGACATAGACACACAGACACACTCACACACACACACACACACACACACACACACACACACACACACACACACGCACGCACACACACGCACGCACACGCACGCACGCACACACACATACACACTCGCACACACACACACACACACACACACACACACACACACACACACACACACACACACACAACACACAAAACACACACACACACACACACACACACACAACACACACACACACACACACACACACACACACACACACACACACACACACACACACACACACACACACACACACACACACACACACACACACACACACACACACACACACACGCACGCACGCATGCACACACAGATGGGGTTTTTTGTAATGCCGACAGGCTAGAGGTACCCTGTTAGAAGACTTTACGGGTGGGTAAGGGGTGGAAGGGGTACAGTCCGCTCACCATGGCGTAGCTGGTCCACTGGTCCTGCACGTACAGCGACATGCTGATGGGACAGCCGTTGGGGTTCCGGCGATCCTTGGTGAACAGCTGCCGGTAGAACCGATCCACCTGAACGAATCCAGATCACCACAATGACCCACAACACCGTCATCAACATTTCACTTATCATCACAATTACTACACCACCATCGTCAACATGAGACGTGTGGTCACAGTAACCTTGATCGATATGAACGGCAATTCTTCAATGAGACGAAAGACACAAATAGTAAATACCAAACAAAACAGATAATTACAGATGATTTCAGTTCCTATGATCAGTCCACACAGTCATGACTCCAGACGAATCCCGCTTCTGGCACCAATTCGCAAAGCGTAAATACAAATATAGCACACAACAGAACAAACAAGGAAAGATAATTAAAAAAAAAAAAACCGGATAGTCCAAGCTTGCCCCACACGTGCGCACGCACGCACGCACGCACACACACACACACACACACACACACACACACACACACACACACACACGCACGCACGCACGCACGCACGCACGCACGCACGCACGCACGCACGCACGCACGCACAAGGAAAAAAAAAAGGGGGGGGGGGGGGGGGACTCAGATTACCTGAGTGTGTAGAGCATCGTCAAAGCCGAAGTAGAGACCACCTGAGGTATGTCTTTGATGTCCTCAAAAAACGGATGCCGGAAGGTGGGACAGAAACAGTCCGGGAGGTGGCAGTTCTCTCCCTGGAGGCATCGCGACGACTGAGCCAAGGCCGACAACCCGCAGATAAGGGCGAAAACGAAAGCGAGGCGCATCCTGCTGTTTCCTGTTTGAGCCAGTTGTGTTACTAATGTGCCTATGACGTTCGCTCTGCAACAGAGACCGAAAAAAAAAGAAAGATCAGATAAAATGTGGTGAGTCGGTGGGGATGGGGGGCAGTGGAGGTTGAGGGGATAGGGGTGTGTGGCGGTTGCGTGCGTGCATGCCTTTTTGCAGTGCGAGAGCGTGTGTGTGTGTGTGTGTGCGTGTGTGTGTGTGTGTGTGTGTGTGTGTGTGTGTGTGTGTGTACGTGTGTGTGCGAATGTGTGTGTGTGTGTGTGTGTGTGTGTGTGTGTGTGTGTGTGTGTGTGTGTGTGTGTGTGTGTGTGTGTGAAGGCAAGTCAAAGTTATCTATATTCAGGGTTAAAGAAAAAGCTTTACGACGACTTCTTCATCGTGCCCTCAAAAAAAAAAAAAAAAAGTAAAAAAAAAGAAAGAAAAAGAAAAGAAATACAGCACACAGTGAGAAAAACTAGAGTAACACTTTTTGAAAACACGCGAATTCTACCATTCACGTACCTATGTATATAACTCTCTGTTATCACAGATGAAATAACACTAATAAAAACAATGGGATATCCATTTCAAATGCGGTTAGAGAGAGAGAAGGGGGGGGGGAGGGCTGTTTTAATAGAAGTGACCATTAATTGTAGCGTGGTGTTTCCATCAGATGCTTTGTGTGTGTGTGTGTGTGTGTGTGTGTGTGTGTGTGTGTGTGTGTGTGTGTGTGTGCTTAGTGTTTTTAATGTCTGTTTCAAGGAACATTATTTTAAAGAGAAGACAAGTTATTCTATGCGATCCCTCCAGAACATGTAAAACTTCATTTAGATAAAGATTGCTTCGGGAGTCTGGAGAAAAGACGGTTTTAAGTGTATGTCTATTTTCATTGATGACAAAATCTTGAAATGACTTTTTTTTTCGCAGCTGATCCACTCATTACATTGTACATCCACAAGCACTTGTTGGGGTAGAGAGTGCGTCTTTTGAATGGAAGGATGTTTAAGCATTTGCACTTTCACGCACGTGCACTGTACCTCACCGGGTTAGTCCAGACATAGGCTTGAGGGGCCGGTCAGGAGCCCTACCAAGCCCTTCAGGGGAACTAACTAACTCCTGGCTCCGGAGTTCATGCGACAGCCATTTTGCGCCGAATATGAGAAGATAAGTGGGTTCTCGTTCTTCGTTTTCACTGTCCTGAATGTTGTATGGTTTTGCCTGAAGAAACTCAAGAGAGTCGAATGCGTCGTGTTTTGTCATGTAATCTGTTTGTTTGTATTGTCTGGTGTGAGCTAATACTGTTTCCTTTTCACATTTCCTAGCTCCGAGTCCGAGCCTGTGTGTCTGTCAGTCTCCGTGTCCAGCAGTAATACTGTTCAATGCCATCATCTGTGCCGTCTATTGTCTGTGCAGAGTTAAGACGAGCCTGTCTCTAAGAACTCAAAGGCCCCGACACTGTAATAACACCTTGTGCATGACAAAACCTCCGAACTAACAAGCTAACAGACCCGTCCTCTTGGAGCATACATATCGCACTGCCAGAGTTAGTCTGCTGTGCAGGCTGCTGGGCCAGAGAAACTCCTGCCTCACGTCTCACGCCTCATGCTCCACGTCCCACATGCCATGCTCCGGGCCACAGGAGCTCACGCCTCGCCTCTGCATGACCGCTTTGCTTGCTTCTTTGTTTTCTAACATTATTTCATTTCTCTGCATGTTGTAGCTCCTACTCAGGGCGAGGACTGGATGTAAAAAAGCACGTCAGCGCTTATCTATTATCCTCTTAAATAAAGAATTTTGTCTTGTCTTGTCTCACGCATGGAAAAGACAAGTTGCATTGAATTTGGTGTTGTTGACATTACACAATTTGATATCAATCTGTACATGTGTACAAGCCCTGAGACAATTTAGGCTGCAGCCTATTGGTTGACTGGGCTGTGGATTACAATAAATAAGTAAATAAATCGACGAAAAGTTGGGTGCAGTTAGAATCTTTGCCAAGTCTTCTTAAACTTGTGCTCTTTGATCTTTGCCCTTGTAGTCAGACACACGTCGATTCCAGAGGAGGGGCCTTGCCCGGACCAACTCGATTCATTTTTCTTTGCAGTCATCCACATGGAACTGGCCAATGGTAAGCAGCGAACTTGAACTTCACGCATCCAAAAAAGAGGGCAGTCCCGCTTCTCCCCACACGCGTGAACCGTGAACAGCGAAGCGTGACTGCAGGTGGCTGGCCCCACTCAAGCGAGACCACGTCTGTTCCTTTTTCACGCGTGAGGCGTGAACCACGAGGCGTGAGACGTGAGGAGTGAGTTTCTTTGACCCGGCAGCCGAAGCGAGCTCGCCTAGATCAACGTAGGCAGAGCGTCCGTGCGTTAGACGACCGCATTGTGGTCATTCGGACACGGAGAGTTTTCGGTAGTGCTTCACTGAACATGACGCTGAAGTGACAGTCTGTTTCGCTTGTTTCCTGTTAGAATTACGAAAAGCGTTTTTGTTTAAAAGAAAACAACAACAACAAACAAACAAACGGGTTGGGGAGAAACAACCTCCAAAATAGCAGGGACAATTCAAAGAGACCAACCAGTGTAGGCAGTGTCGGGGGAAAGTCCCATCGGGAATTTCCAGCCTTCAAGAGGAGAGACAGAAACTGCAAAGAGCACAGTCAGACAACGATCTTCATGTGAAAGGAGAAAACCCGCTGAGCAACAACGTGTCGTTTCTTGTTGGAACCAGGACTGTGCTGATCAACAGGGTGAAGTGGGGGACGATTTGGAAATCTCCAGAGGTTAGAAAAAAAAAAAAAAAAACAGCCAGTGCAGTTCGGTCATGGCAACTTGGGAACGGGTAGAAACGGGTCTGGATAAAGATAGGAAGCAGAACGAAAAAGTCCATGCTCGGCTGGATAAACTGCTGTTTGAACTGCGAAAAGAAACTATGTGGGTTTTTTTTTTTTTTTCGTAAAGAAAAGATCCAAACACTAGAAAGAAAACGCAGTGATTTAGGCGAGGATATAAACTTGGGGGAAAAAATGATATCGCGAAAGAACTTCGTAATTCCCTGAAGCAATACCCACGAAGGAACAATTAGAAAATAATCAGCCTACCTGGTGACTGACTTCCCGAATGAAACTTCTGAAGAAACAGAGCGGAACGTGGTCGAACTATTTCAACTAAAGTTAAAAATCCAAACGTTCCAGTCTAGTGCCGTCAGCGTTGTCCACAGAGTGGGTGAATGTTCCAGTGGTCAGCATACACCAGAAGTCTGTTCGCCTGACAACGAGAAAACCAGAGTTTTCCGACAAAGCAACATATGAACGCAACACTGGAAAACAGCGATCTACCCGTGCCAGACTTTCCACCAGAGGTGTGTGCGACCGTCATCAGTGTCGATCAATTCGTGGCTCGTCTGTCATCTTCACAGCGGAAGGAAGGATGATGACACCACGGGGATTCAAGTCATCTGTGGGGAGAGCTCACTCGAGGTAAGACTGTGCTGTGAGAGTGGTGATGGAACTGACATATGTGTGTTGCCTAGGAGCACAGAAACTGAAGCGAATGAGTTGACTAATAATGATGAATCCCATTACTGTTGGCCACACCTCTGTTTCGCCGGTTTAAATCAAATGGTAGGAAGGAAAAGGAAAAGGGGGGGGGGGGGGGGGGGGGGGGGGGGGCAACAAACAGTAAAAACCTCGCTGATTTCTTCTTCTTTTCGGCCGGTTCCTTCCTCCTCTCGTGTGTTTTCCCTGTACCCTCCCCCCCTCCCCCTTTCCGTCTCTGTCTCTGTCTGTCTGTGTCTGTGTCTCTCTCTGTCTTGCTGTCTGTCTGTCTGTCTCTGTCTGTCTGTCTGTCTGTCTGCCGTGTGTGTGTGTGTGTGTGTGTGTGTGTGTGACTGCCTGTCTCTCTCTCTCTCTCTGTCTTGGTCTGTGTATACACACTCTACGTTGTTAGAGTACTGTGATTCATTGAGCATTTCTTTGTATTGATACATTTGTGAGCTGACTCTCTCTCTCTCTCTCTCTCTCTCTTGTTGTGTTGTTCAGTTTAACGTCTTCCCACTAAAGTGATATCAGACGAGTCTTTGCCTGTCAGTCTGTTTGTCTGTCAGTCTCGCTGTCTGTCTGTGTTTGTCTGTCTGTCCCTCTCTCTCTCTCCCTCTCTCTCTCTCTCTCTCTCTTGCTGTGTGTGTGTGTGTGTGTGTGTGTGTGTGTGGTGTGCGCGCGCGCGCACGTAATTTCTGTGTCTCTTTCCTTCGCAAACACCTAAAGGTGACTTACAGTACAGGCAAGGGCTTGAACCTCAGCCTCGGCAATCATACATAGAAATACTTTTCTCTAATCATGAAAAACTGGTAAAACTCTATCAAAAAAAAAAAAAAAAAAAAATCCCTCCTCTGTGGAAATTTTGGTGTGAAACGTGTTAGTGTGTAACGTTTGTGTTTACTCTCTACGTTGTTACATTACTGTGATTCATTGTGCTCTTTTCTTTGTATCGATACATTTGTGAGCTGATCACACTTTTTTTTTTTACTTCTTTTCTTAGCTCCCCCTCCCTCCCCGCTCTCACCCTTTCACCCTATCGCTTCATGGTTTTGTGGTTTTGTTGGGTATGAGGGGGGTGGGGGGGGGTGGGGGGAGATTTATTCTCCTTTGTATTGAGCTGTGTTAGTTAATTACGCGTCAGCAACGGTAGATTCCATTGTACGTACGCATGTGTACATAAATATATGTGTGTAGTGTGTGTGTGTGTGTGCGCGCGCGCGCGAGCGAGCGTGCGTGCGTGCGTGTATGTATATAGGTATGTGTGTGTATGCGTGTGCGCGCGTGCATGTGGGTGGGTGTGCGTGTGTGTGCGTGCGAGCGGGTGTGTGCGTGTGCGTGTGTGTGTGTGTGAGAGAGATAGAGTTCGTGCGCTCCGCGCGCGCGCGCGCGTGTATGTATGTATAATGGCAGAGGAGAATTGTGGCGGAAGACAATCATGACAATGGGCCTGGGGATAATGGTAAAAATGTGATTCAAATGTTATACGGACATATCCCAAGAAGATCACATATCTTTTCTTCCCCCCCCCCCCCCCTCCTCCCCCTCTCTCTCCCCCTCTCTCTCTCTCTCCCCCTCTGTCTGTCGTCTGTCTGTCTGTCTGTCTCTCTGCTGATGTGGTCGGTCAGTTTCTTTATGAACGTTGGAAAAAGAGATATCTTGATATGTAACCGTTCACAAACTATCATCAAGGTTTAAAAATGATTTCACAACATGGCATGCAACTATTTCAACGGTTAGTAAAGTAATTAACATGAAATTCAGCTGTATTAAAACACACTCTTCTCTCTCTCTCTCTCTCTCTCTCTCTCTCTCTCTCTCTCTCTCTCTCTCTCTCTCTCTCTCTGTCACGCATCTGTTTCCTGAGGTATCTTTTCCTTTTTCTGACGGACTCATAGATATTATAAGAAAAAAGAAAAGAAAAAGGAAGGGGGGAGGACAAAGTTCATCTGATTACTTCCAGACAGATACTTGTTTTGATATTGAAGCCTAATCTGACAGGTACCAGGTGGGATGTAAATGGTCGTTGTGATGTTGTGCTGACGGGAGCATGGACAGAGGGACCTGTACATATGTGTATGTGTATGTGCAAGCATGAATTCCCATATACCTCTGGTGAAGGGTGTGTGTGTGGGCACTGGATGAGGTGTGGGGGTGTGATTCCGATGGTGGGTACGGCTGAGGATCTGTACTGCCTTCGCCATTTTTCCAAGAGTGGGTTTTTTTTTTTCTGACGCGCGCGCGCGCGCGCGCGCGCGCGCTGCGTGTGTGTGTGTGTGTGTGTGTGTGTGTGTGTGTGTGAGAGAGAGAGAGAGAGAGAGAGAGAGAGAGAGAGAGAGAGTACGTACGACACTATGTTAATCTGACAGTAAATGGGTTTCAGTCAGTCAGTCATGTGTGTGCGTGTGTGTGTGTGTGTGTGTGTGTGTGTGTGTGTGTGTGTGTGTGTGTGTGTGTGTGTGTGTGAGTGCGCACGCGCACGTGTGTGTGTGTGTGTGTGTGTGTGTGTGTGTGTGTGTGTGTGTGTGTGTGTGTGAGCGCGCGCATGCGCGCACAAAACGCGCGCGTGCGTGTTACCTGCTTTAAAGGGCACCTCAACTGGTAAATGTGAAATCATGACTTTGTATTCCTTGGGTTTTGATTTTGAACGTCTGTCAAGTGAAAATTGATACTTGCTGCGCCGATATTTTCTTTGCTTTTTCTCCCTAGGAGGGGTAAGATGTCTTCGTCATCGCTGGAGTTGATTGTTCTGCTGCTTTTTTTTTTTTTTAAATCCTGTTGGGAACTTGGGGGGCTTTGCTGCTTTTAAAATAAAAACAGTTGCAGTGGCTGGTTGCACTGGTTGTGCACAATTTCGAGAAGTTTTTTAGGGGGCTGAACTATTCAAGGATAAATTTGTGTGTTTCAGTGTGTTACTCACTGAGATAACCTGTCTGTATAGATATTGTAGAGTAGATACTATCACGATAGCCTCTCCGAACTGGCAGAGCCTGAGAAACACACAAAAGAAGCAATGCTTAAAAAAAAAAAAAAAAAACAAATGTCCATTCATTGTGTGCAGGAAACTCTCTTCGATAAAAAAGATAGAAAGACATGTTGCAGCAGAGCGGGATTATACCAGTTATTTTGCATCGTATAGATCAAACGCTAGAGGGATATGTATTCTTTTCAATAACATATTTTTAGTTTCAAGTTGATGAGATTCAGAGGGACAAAGATGGGAATTATCTCATGATCTTGATCAGAGCCATGACGGTGTGACATACTACCCGTTAATGTATGATAATCTAAACAGGGGACAAACCCGTTATTTCATGAATTGTTACAAACCCAGATTAAAGAAATCAAAACCCGCTACATAATAGCTGTTGGTGACTGGAATCTCGTTTTGGACCCATCAATAGACTATGACAGTTACAAATGTAATAATCATAAAGCTCAAGGGATAGTCCGAAATATGATTGTTGACAGAAAGCTAGCAGATATATGGAGGGAATATAAATCGGGGTTGCAAACGATACACTTGGCGAAAATTAAGCGTTTTAAAAACAAAGCAGGCTGGATTTTTTTTCCTGTATCTGAATATCTTATTCACTTGGTTGAAGACCCCAACATTCAGTATGGTTATCGTTCAGACCACACTATGGCAACTTAGTAGTCTTTAAACTTGGAAATGATGCTGTTCGTAAAACACTTAGGAGACTTAACAGTTCCATATTAAGGGATAAATGGTTTGTAGAAGGAATAAAATTAACCATGTCACGCAAGAGTATGCCGCTGCACACACAATACTAAAGCGGAAATATTTGACATTCCAGAATGTGAATGAGAACTAACTCTACTGGAATCGCGTCTCTTTAGACTTTTTACTGCTGAAGATAAGAACTTAAGCCACGGCGTTAGCATCTTTAAAGAGAAATTCTGTGGAAGGAAATGAAAGGAAGTCAGGAACTGTAATCAATAGCATTGAAAGGGTGGAAAAGAGAACGACACTCGCATACAAAATTTGTTACACTTAAGTCTACGGTTGGCGGACGTAAGGGAAAAGAAAATGGAAGGAGTGTTGTTGAGATCAAGAGCGCAGTGGATGGCAGACGGGGAGAAAATATTGAAATACTTTTGTAATTTAGAAAAAAAGAGACATTATGTAAACAAACACATCCCTATCTCAATGAGGACACGTTAAAGGACCCGATAGGACGTAAAGAATAGAGTTTAAACGTTTTCATGAAAATTTGCGTCAAGAAAGAATAGCAGATAGCGAATCTACAGATCTGGTTAAGGAGTTTCCCAAGCTAATTTCAGAGGAACAAATATTACTTGAAGGTGAAATCACTCCTGAGGAGGCTAGAGAAACTCTGAAAAAAAAAAAAACGTGAAGAAAGGAATGATTTTTAGTTTTTTGTCTGCCGGTGAGAGCACTAAGCCAGTCAAGGAAGGTCGGAAGGTCATCTGTCAAATACCCAGAAGGAAGGCTTAATGGTATGCATTCCTAAAACTGACAAGCCGAAACATTTGATAATTTAAAAAAAAAACCCACCTGGCGTCCCATTTCGTTGTTAAATACTGCACATAAGATAGGATGCTCATGTACAGCCAAGAGAGTATGACCCGTTCTTCTAAAACTAATGCACAAAGACCAAACAGGATTCATGGTAAATAGATTGATTGTGGATACTGTTAGGTTTATCAACGATCTTAAAGACTATCCACAATCCAGAGATTGACCCAATATGCTAATCTGTGTAGATTTCGATTCCCTGGATTGGAAGTTTATGCATAGCGATTTTTTTTTTTTCTTTTTTTTTTTTTCTGCGTACGCAGGCTGATACTCCAGCGTATACTGCCTGTTTAGACAGGCAAGGATTAATCCCATCTACCCTACCAGGGGAGTGGAGTTTTGTGTGTATGACCGATTTTTCTATCCCGCATTAAGGCAGCCATACTCCCAACTTCGGGAAATATGCGTAGAGTATTAGACTCAACGCCCATCTTGTGCCGAATTGGATGAAGATAAGTGATAGCGCGTTCATTTTTAGTTGTCCTGGGTGTAATGTATCTTGCCTGAAGGAGGCCTAAGAGGTTGAAACGCGTAGTGAGAATTTTCAACTCCGTGTGCTGCTTCGTTTCATCAATTCTTCACCGCGGGTCTTCTTAACTCCACACAATGAGAAACTGGGCGGATGTGCGAGATGGAAGTGTGGTCATTTATACACACGATGAGCCGAAGGAAGTACATACTTTCGTTGTCAGTTACTGTCTGTATAACTAGCAAACAAGAAATCGACTTGTAACTGAACCAAAAACACCTTTGTTGTTGTTGTTGTTGCTGCTGTTGGCAGTAATGGCAATATGTTAATATAATCGGCAGTTAAACAGACCGAAAGAAGTACAAAGTTTTGCTGGCAGAGCTGTCTGTATTGATCTGTAAACTAGCAGTCCGTCGGTGTTAAACTCTATTTCAACCACGTGTGTGTGTGTGTGTGTGTGTGTGTGTGTGTGTGTGTGTGTGTGTGTGCGCGTGCGCGTGCGTGCGCGTGCGTGCGTGCGTGCGTGCGTGCGTGCGTGTGTGTGTGTGTGTGTGTGTGTGTGTGTGTGTGTGTGTGTGTGTGTGTGTGTGTGTGAGAGAGAGAGAGAGAGAGTTGTTTATCCATTTCCTTTGCTTACTCTTGTTTTCTTTTAAATTCATATCCTCCCTCTTTTAAATATATATATATATATATATATATATATATATATATATATATAATGTTCTCTTTTTCCCCCCTCCTGCTTTTTACTCGTTTTATATTCCTTCCACCTATCATTAATGCGATTATTACTATTTTTATCATTACTATCATCATCAGCAGCAGCAGCAGCAGCAGCAGCATAAACATCATCATCGTCGTCGTCGTCGTCGTCATTATTTCAACTACTGCTACTACTAGTACTATTACTACTACTACTACCACCACACCACCACCAGTTCTGCTACTACTGCAACTATCATTGCTACTACTACTACCACTACCAACATCCACCTCCTCACTACTACTACTAATACAATCCTTGTGTCTACTGTAAGATCAATCCGATCATTTTCGTTTGTGATAATGGAAGTAAAATTATCTTCTCTACCACGTTACTTCTTCTGCTACTACTACCACCACCACCACCATCACCTCCACCACCACTACTACTACTACGACTACTGCTACTACTACTACTACTGATGGATTTTCCCGTCGTGTCCGACGGATGAGTAGGTCATCTACTGATACTGGTCCTCATGTGGGAATGAAGACCAATTCTTGAGGCACAGAGTCTTCCACAGACGCTGCATGGAATGGAGGCCTGCAAAGAAGGGCTCCGTTTTCTCCGATTCCTCCTTTTCTGGATGGCAGCTCTCTGTTGCGCTCAAATGTCTTTGTGCCCTGGGTACACTGTTGCTTCCACTGTGTTCTGTCAAGGGCGACATCTTCCCAGGGAAGCAGCGTCGATTGTTGCAGCTTCTGAGGTTGGCCTTCAAGGTGTCTTTTGTATCTCTTATTGAGAGGCATTCCTTGGTCACGTTGTCCTTCCTTCAGTTGTCATAGAGAGCACCATCTTTAGAATTCTGCTGATCTCCATACAGACATGTTCTGTCCATCGGAGCTGGCTTTTGATGAGTGTACACTCAATGCAGGGGTAAGCCACACTCCTTCAGGACCTGTAGGCTGGACACTCAGTCTTACTGTTTGATGCTGCAGATCTTGCGCAAGCATCGCTGATGGAACTGTTGGAGTTGTTGGATGTGTCGGCGGCACGTGGTCCACGTCTCACGAAAGCAGAGCAGAGCAGCAGAACCACAGCTCTGTACACGGCAACCTTTGTGCGCAATCTGATGCCACGGTCTTGCCACAGACTCTTTGAGAGTCTGCCAAAGGCAGAGCTGGCCTTTGAGATGCGCACATCACTTCTGCATCCAGAGGTCCATTTTTTGCTTACACTGCTGCCCAGATAGCAGAACTTGTCCACAGTGTTGATCTCTGTGTGTTGATGACGACAGGTGCTGGTGGAGCACTGCCTGCAGCGGACGGTGAAGGCTGAAACATGGTCTCCGTCTTACTAAGACCGATTTTAAGTCCAAAGCATCGACAGACCCTTTGCAAAGCAGTCAACGATGCGTTGGATGTCTTCATCGCAGTGCGCGGCCAGTGCACAGTCATCTGCAAAGAGGAAATCTCTCAGAAGGGCATCAAATACTTTAGTCTTGGCCTGAAGTCGTCGAAGGTTAAAGAGGTTGCCGACTGAACGTAACTGGATGTATAGCCCCCTTGTCATAGTCCCGGAATGCATGAATCAGCATTGCCGCAAACAGAATGGAAAAGAGGGCGGGAGCTAAGACGCATCCCTGCTTCACTCCGTTTTTCACTGGGAATGGGTCAGAGGTATCTCCGTTTTCTTGCACCCCACGCCTGCATGCCATCATGGAATGAAACTATCAGTGAGATGAGCTTTTCTGGGCAATCAAACTTGTGAAGGATCTTCCACAAGCCAGTCTGATTAACGGTATCGAAGGCCTTGGTAAGGTCAACAAACACCATGTGGAGTTCCTGATTCTGCTCATGACACTTCTTCTGTAGCTGGCGAACAGCAAATACCATGTCGGTTGTGCCGCTGCCTGCGCGAAAACCGCACTGTGATTCAGGGACGATGGAGTCTGCTATGTGGGTGATGAGTCTGTTCAAGATGACCCTGCAGGAATCTTTTCTACGACACACAAGAGGGAAATCCCACGATGATTTTCATAGGTCGCTTTATCACCCTTCTTCTTGTAGATGTGTACAATAGAGGCGTCTTTGAAGTCTTGAGGAACTTCTCCCTTTTCCCATATGGATTCGAAGAGGTTGGTGAGCTTTTCAGGAGTATCTCGCCTCCATTCATGTAGATGTCTGCTGGAATTCCATCTACTCCAGGTGCTTTACTGGACTTGATCTGCTTCAGAGCCTTCGCAGTCTCTGCACTGGAGGGTGGGTCTGCCAGAGATATCTTCACTATCAGTTGTAGGAGCGCAGCAATTGCATCTTCAGATATTGATGAGACTCTGTTCAAAAGGGCACGTAACTGCTCAGCCCAGAAGCAAGAATGTCAGTCTTACCTGTCAGCAGTGTGGTCTGGTCAGAAGCACGAATGGATGTTGACCCAATAGTCTTTGTTCCATAGATGGTGCGAAGGCCCTAATGAATGTCTTCATGTCGTTGATGTCATCCGCAACTTGCAGACTCTCTGCTTTCTTTTGCCACCCAATCGCTCTTCATCTGCCGAAGCTTCTGCTGGGTGAACTGCTTGGCTTGCTGGTTTTTCTGCTGTTTCTTCTCGCAGGTCGTATCGCTGAGGTGATCCCTGTGGGTCTTGTGGAGCATGTCTATGAGTTTGTTGATCTTTGGGTCGTTTTCATCAAGCCAGGCTTTGTTTATGTTCAACAAAGCCCAGAGTGTCAGCTGCAGCGTTGAACACGGATTCTTTGAAGGCTTGTTATTTCTCGCCAGTGTCTTCTCCAGTCAGGTTGATGTTTGACAAACATTCCTGGATTTTTCTTGCAGAATGCTTCTGCTGTTACACAGACGAGCAATGTTCAGCCTTATTGGGGGTTTATCTCTGCCGATTTGGCTTCAGGGCAAGCTGGATGTTCATCCTGCTCCTGATCAGGTGATGATCTGATCAGCAATCAGCTCCCCCCATGCAGCTTGTAATTAGAACATCACGTCTGTCCCTCTGGGGCGAACAATCACACAGAAGCATGTGCCATTGTTTGGAGCAGGGATGCATCCACGTGTCCTTGAACTTGTCTGCCTGCTGGAAGATGGTGTTGGTGATGGAAAGTTCATGTTGTGCACAGTGATAACATCAACAGACCGTTGGAGTTGCAGTTTCCAGTGCCGTGGTGTCCAAGAACGTTGGGCCAAGTGCAATAGTAGTCCCCTCCCACACGAGCCCCCGAGGGAGGACTGAACTTGTCCTTGTGCTTGACCTTAGTGATGAAAGCGGTTCAGCTCCTTATAGAAGGCTTCTTTGATGTCATCTGGGTTCGTCATTGTTGGAGCATAGGCGCAGAGAATGGTAGCAAAGCAGTCCTTTGTAAGCCTAAGCCGCAATGTCATTAGGCGATCATTAATGCCACGTGGCAGGCTATCCAGCTTCCGGGCAAGCTTTGTGCGAACTGCAAGTCCAACACCAGAAGTTCTTGGGTTTTCTTCAGGCTTCCCAATGCAGTAAAAGATGTGTAGCCTCCTCCAACTTCTTCTAGCTGTGAGTCGCCCGCAAGTCTTGTTTCACTCAGAGCCGCTATGTCAGTCTGGTAACGGCCTAGCATCTTGGCAATCAGAGCGGTACGACGCTCAGGCCTGTCGTCTCCGTCCAGTAAGGTTCGGACATTCCATGCCCCAAATGTCAGAGGCATCTGCGTTGTCCTGTGTTTTGGCTTTCGACCGCCTTGTTGGATGACCAGGCAGGCGCGGTCGCCTGTCAGGTACAGTGAAGGGCAGGCTTTGTTTAGGGATCCTTTTATCTCCCCCTCCTCATGTAGGGGGAGCAGTGCTGTCCATGAATAGGGCTGCTCTGTCGCTGTAGGAGGATACGAGCACCGCATCTGCCCTGGTGTACGACGAACGACCATCAGCCTACAGCCGTCTACGCGCAGAGTTGCAGCTAGGGACCTGCAGCAACATCCTTTGCCTGTCCACATCACTACTGATTCATCGCCACAGGGCTTGGAAGAGGCTGGTCAGGGTTGCCTTTGGGTTTATCGGCGCACCTGCTTGCCTGACCAGCACAGGGGACTTTTTAAAGTGAAGGAGAGTTGTGCTGTCTCTTCTTCACCCTCTCGCCTTCTGGGGCTACAACAACTACTACTACTACTACTACTGCTACTACTACTACTGCTACTACTATACTGCCACTACTACTACTACTACTACTACTACTACTACTACTACTACTACTACTACTACTACTAACTACATTACCACATTAGAGATTAACATTTTTCATCTGATCTAAAATTTTACGGAAGAAAAGATTTTAACAAAGTTTTTTGGTGCGTTTTAAGAACGTGTATTTCAAAGAGATGTGCGAATGTTTTTTTTGTTTGTTTGTTTTGATGACTTGTGAGTTGATTTCAATGTGGTGACAACCCTGATATGGCCCTTTGCGGTCGGCTGGGCTATAAGCAACATTACCTTACCTACTACTACTACTACTACTACTACTACTACTACTACTACTACTACTTACTACTACTACTACCACCACCACCACCGCCACCACCATCATCATCATCATCATTTTTAATCAGCAGCAGCAGCATTTATCGCGACTATTATTGTTGTTGTGTTGTTGTGCTTCTTCTTCTTCTTGGTGTTGTCTTTGGCTTTTTTCTTAATGAATCATGTTTTTTATTTCAAAACAAATCACACATTACAAAAAAGGACCACAAAACAATAAAAGAATACGAACAACAGCAAAACATCGTCATCATGATCATCTTCACAACGATCATAATCATCGTCATCCATTAATGAGCATGAAATGCGTTTCTTTGTCTACCCACAGACATGAAAAACATAATAACAATCACAATGGACAAGCACACAGAAAACAAAGTTGCTAAGTGAATAAGAACAATATGACTGAAACAAGCAAAATGAATTAATCAAGCGGAGAAAACAAAGCAACTGGGAGTTGCCGTATCATCTGGAAGCCTTCAAGCATTAATGTATTAATTCAGTACAGAAAATATGGGAGCCACTGTGTAAGATAATTTGTGAATTACATGTGCAGACAAGCAAGATACTTTTCTATTACGTACTTAGCTTTCAAAAATACACAATGAAAACTTGGAAGTAACGGTAAATCCTTGTCATGTTTACATTTGTGAATATAAATTTGGCAAGTAACAGAATTAAATCAAACGTTGTGTCTGATCTAAAACCATTGTCACAACTAGACATGACAATAGTTGTTCTTGTTGTTTGTTGTTGATAATATTGTTGTTGTTAACATCATGCATCCTTCTTCTTTTTTTTTTTTAACCATAACCACCGCCACCACCACCACCACCATCATCATCATCATCATTATTATCATCATTATCGCTATTGTTACTATTGTCACTGTAACCATATTATTGTAACTATCCTCTGATTCTTCTCTTCTTCTGTCAGTGTCGTTATTATCATTACTACGGTCACTATTATCATTATAGTAATAACTTATTTCATTATTTTTTATTATTATTAATATTTATTGTCATTATTATAGTAATAGTAGTAGTTGAATCAGTTGTGGTAGTAGTAGTAGTTCCATTTGATCATCATCATCGTCGTCGTCGTCGTTGTTGTTTTAACCGGTATTTTTCTTCTTTAGCCTCGCTTCCATTCTGTAACTTTCTTGCACACACATTGAAGAGATAAGTGACAGTCTCTTCATCCTTCGTTTTCATTGTATTAAATGCTATTTGCCTCGTCTGAAAAGACCGTATAGGTCGAAACGCATTACGCTAGTTCTACACTTTGTTTATTGCTTTTCTCTGGTAGCACAGCAATTCTGTTTTGTTCTTGTTTCAGTTTCTCCAGTCACCACACTTGTTCCATGTGGATAAACATCTTATTACTGATTCCTTTTTCGTCGTCTTTTTGTTTTGTGTTTTGCACTCCCAGTTCTTATAGAAAAAGGGAGTACTTTAGAATGGGAACGAAGAAAATGTGTGTGTGTGTGTGTGTGTGTGTGTGTGTGTGTGTGTGTGTGTGTGTGTGTGTGTGTGTGTGTACTTGGTCAAAAATGGTTCCACTCGCTCCAGACAAAACTGCTAGACCGATCTTTTTGAAAATTTGTGGATATGTTCATTATGGGTCATATATGATGCCCGATGTTTTATTTTACCAGAATAGCCGTTACTAACAGCTATAAATGATAATTTTGTGATGTACAGTTTTAAGCAATAACGATTTTTTAAACTTAAGTGTAACCAACTTCTGTAAGCTCCTCGGTAGTATAGTGGTGAGTATCCTTGCCTGTCCTGCGGGCGACCAGGGTTCGTTTCCCCGCCGGGGGAGAGCAGCATTTTTTGTTCTTTTTCCCTTGCATACAAAATTTCTACCACCAAAAGGGGAGAAAGTGCTATAGTGACAGATTTTATACATATTTTTTCTCTCTCTTTTTCTACTACTTACTGGGAGTATGTTTATATGCTTTGCGTCTTGGTTTTTTGTTTGTATGTTTGTTCGTTTACTTCATTGTAATGTTTGACAAGTTGTGCATATATAGATGACAACAAAAAAAAAAAGAAATGTTTGCCGAGCACATTTGTGTTTGAGAGACTGCTTGACGAGAGATGTAGAGATGAACAATGTGATGCATGATCACATGTTGACAATAGTCTGTCCAAATTTAAAACAGAATGGAGTAAGTATAAACCAGGGTTGGGACCGCTCAGTAGATTTCGTTAGAACAGTGATGGCCAAATTTGCAGCTGCACCACTCGTTTCGAGTAATGTGTACTTTTCATGCCCTTAGGGTTTTTTTTTTATTTTTTTTTTTCAATTTTCATTTCATGTATGTGTTTGTATGAAAGAAAGTAGGCTAAATGTTGTCAGCGCGAGGTATCGTGGCCTCTGCGAGACAAATATTGAAGCAGTCTATCCATCTATCTATCTATCTATTTATCTATCTATCTATATCTATCTATCTATCTATCCTGGTCTCTGCAGGCTTGTGAGTTGACTTCAACGCGGTCACGGCCCTAATATGGCGCTTTGCGGTCGGCTGGACTATAAAGCAACATTATCTTACCTTACGTCCTGCCTCTGCAAGACAGATATTCAATATCTGTCTGTTGTCTGTCTGTCTTTCTCTCCCCCTCTCTCTAATGGTATCTACATGTAACGGGTGATAACACTTGACCCTAATGACATCTGTCTACATTGGCTCACAACTCGCATCTATACCAAGACAGACAGATAGATGCGCTCAGAAAACGATTCACTCACCAGATCTTGAAAAGAAGACAGAAACTGTCGTCTTGCGAAAAAAAGAAAAGGAGACGCTGATCTGAAAACACCAGTAATCTAAAAATCTGACTCGGGTCACAAACACTTTGCTTTCACTGATTGTTTTTAGGTATTACACACTCCCTCTCTGTCTTTCTCTCTCTCTCTCTCTCTCTCTCGCTGAGGTCACCCTGCCTCTCTCCACTTGATCCTGGTCAGGTTGTCATCTGATTGGAGGGGTCTTGCCAACTGTTTATATCTCCTGGAATGGAGAGCCCCATTTTTTTCTACTTCCTCTCCTCCCTCCCACACCACTCTCACGACACGGAGTTTCTCTCCCCCTTGTTTCCCTTTTTCTTGTTCCCAGGCTGCAAGTTGTCGCTCTTTGCTGTGACTCAACGCTGATAAAGTCTGCTTGACCCGTCTCCTGTATGTTATGTTTGGGTCTCGGCCATCGGTAAGTTATTCCCCCTGTCCCGTTCACACAGGAAGAGAGAAAGTGGGGCGGGGGTGAGGTAGGTGGGTGGGTGGGGGTATGAGGACAGGTGTGGGAGGCGAAAGGAGGAGAAAATAATCTTTAAAAAAAAAAAAAAAAGAAAAAAAGTTCAATTATTGTTCACATGATGGAAACAAACGTCGGTATATTTTCTCTGGTATTCTAGGAGAAGATGTCTGGGTAGGTGCGCATGTGCATACGTGTGCATACGTGTGTGTGTGTGTGTGTGTTGTGTGTGTGTGTGTGTGTTGTGGTTGTGTGTGTGTGTGTGTGTGTGTGTGTGTGTGTGTGTGTGTGTGTGTACATGTGTGCGCGCGCACGTTACCCGTGCCGTTACTTGTTATGATAATCATACACAATAAGACCTGACATGGACCAACAAGACTCGAATGCTTTGTGTACAAGAATCGGAAATTAGCGCACACCCTAAGGAAAGGGGGCGGCGGAGGCGGTGGGGGCCGACTCCCCCCCCCCCCCCCCCCCCCCCACCCTCCCCTCCAAACGACGGACACAACTGTGTATTAGTTTGTTCAGTGTTGAAAGTGACGAACTCGGGTTACCCTAAAAGTGGAACTATCCCACTGAAGTCCCTAGGTGCGCCAGGGGGAAAATTTTTCTCACTTTTGATCCGATCAAACTCTCTTGTTAATTTCATCTCAGGCCGCGGTGTCCGCCCGCCTTATCTCCCTTGTTTGCACTCTTCACCTGGGAGATGGGATAGCGCCCGGTGGCTGGCGGACTGCGCGATGGCTTGCTCTCTGCGCTGCCCGCCGCGGCCCCCGTGACGGTGGGCATTTTGATCCCAGTGTATATAGGAGGGGGCTGGCTCGTTCCGTCGCCTGATTGATCGGCTGTAATGGACATAAAGTTCCAAATAATGGATGGATGGTCAGAAACACACGCTACTCCGGCCGGATTTTTGTGGGTTTGTCTCTCTCTCTCTCTCTCTCTCTCTCTCTCTCTCAAAGATCCTGATGTATTGTAATCCAGCAACAACCTGACACGTGTTCGACCACCTGGAATGTGTGTGGTGTGTGAGAGAGAGAGACTGTGTGTGTATGTGTGTGTGTGTGTGTGTGTGTGTGTGTGTGTGTGTGAAGGCACAGGCCTTGTCGACTGCACAGGAACATGAGTGTAGTAGGTGTTGTTTGTCTAACCGCTTCTGTCCACTTTAGCCAAGTTGTCAACCGCCTGTTCCTCTAGCAGGTCAGATGACGTCTCACATCATGTTTGTGCGATGAGAAAAATATGGGTACTGGAACGTTAGGACCTCTGTAATCCACGTGTCTTGATCACAGTATATGAAGATAGTGAGTGAATTATTTAGCCACGTGATATCCTCCATTCGTCTGGTAATCATTCTGCTGTCTATTATAAAGTGGAGAGGTGGGAGTATTTCTTTTTAATTAACGGCGCGTGCTGCAGCCATGTAAGTCCATACATAGTAGGCAAGTGGAGTTTACTAGACGCACTCGTGTGGGGGAGGGGGGGGGGGGGGCAGGAAAGGGGGAGGGAGATGGGGTGTAATATTACATTCTTGGAGTTTTGGAACAATCTGTGTCAAAGAATTCAAACAGTAAATAAGTAGGGTAACTTTTGCTCCCATAAGAAAACATAACACAGAGTAACTTTTATTCAAGCCTGGCACAGCCTTTTAAACTTGAATAAAGTCAGACAAATACAAAGACGAACAATTTAATAGTGGGGAGAAAAAAACAAGCGCAGGCCAACAACTCCTCTGTCATCATAGTAATGACTTGGCACAGATTTGGACTTAAGGGGATGGGGGGGGGGGGGGGGGGTGGGGGGGGGGGGGGGGGGGGGGGGGGGGGGGGGGGGATGGTGGGGGGGTTGTTTGAAAATGAAGAAAATGGGAACATGAAATTAAGAAAATATATTATAGATATGAAAAACTCTTCACTAGCTGCATGAGGGAACCATCGTTATCCCTTTTGAAGGCAGATCTATTTGTATTGCCTGGTCCTAGGCCTTTCGTCCGCTTGATCGGAACTCATCAGGGAGACACGGCTGGTGGTGTCTGTGCTCCTGGCGTCAAATAGAGACACACCACAGTCCATAATACCGTGGTGTTCTCACCACCAAGTGCTCAAAAAAGAATCCAACAGCACCCCCCAAAGCAGTCAGCGAAGGGTAGTAAATGAAACAAAATATAGGGGACAATCTTTGAGCGTACGCTTGAGGATCCACCCAGGGATGCAAGGGAGATCAATTGACAAACACAAAGACGGACAGAAACAAATACAAATAACCTCGATTTAATTGAAACGAAATTGAAAGTGAAAAGAATTCAAAGCTTGCCGGGCGATAAGCTGACCATTCACCTGTTCAGACTCGGTAAGTTCCAGTGTTGCACAGAAGAAACAAAACGTGTTTGGACTGGACTCGCCACAAAATCTATCTAGATTAGGTGTCCTGTGTTGTGTTTCCCATGATAGAGAAACAAAGAAGCAAACGCGTAAGGGACTGATGGCCGATACGCTGATTCCAAGGGGTCATAGGCCAACATCTGGAGCCACCGGATTTTCGTACGATTTGATGTTGGTGTTACAGTCTGTAGTGTGGGATATTTTTCTTCTTTTCCTCTCTCTCTCTCTCTCTCTCTCTCTCTCTCTCTCCTGTCTCTCTCTCTCTCTCCTCTCTCTCTCTCTCCTCTCTCTCTCTCTCTCTCTCTCTCTCTCTGTGTGCTTGCTCATCGTTACGAGGCATGTGCCTACTTCATTTCATGTAGTAAAGTGCAGTTCCTTCGAGGATCCTCCAAGCTCTAATCACTTCACGCACGCACGCACACACACACACACACACACACACACACACACACACACACACACACACCCTATCTCTGATCACCTCACACCACACACACACACACACCACACACCACACACACACAACACACACACCCCCCCCCCCCCCCCCCCCTCTG
>JADBJO010005494.1:125000-160698 GCA_016801955.1 Conus betulinus
GGGGAAGGAGGGTGCGGGAGGGGGGGGGGGAGGGGAAGAAAGACCAGAGGGAGATATAGATCACGGGAAAGACCAGCGAGACAGAATCTAAAAGACATGCCAATGGTTATGACAATGATCATGATCATAATATTAGAAAAAAACAATAATGATAACGATTCGGGAATGAGAACATCAGTAAGTTGAAATCTAAGAAATGCGTTATTGCACAGAAATTCAGAAAATACAAACAGAATTGAGCTGTCTCTGTCTTACACACACACACACACACACACACACACACACACACACACACACACACATGCATACACACGCGCACACACACACACACACACACACACACACACACACACACACACACACACACACACACACACTGTTGTAAAGGAACTAGAATGTGACATCGGCTGCTTGTTCGCTGACTGATACTGACAGTGCGAAAAAAAAAAAAAAAAATTCGTTCGGTCATCGTATGCATATGTATTATGATCAAACTCGTGTCTTGGGCAGGTCTCAGTATCTAGTTGTGTGGAATAAGAAGACGCACGACGACCAGGTGATGAAACGGAGGAGCACACACGAGTTTGAGCAGTGGCTACGTTGTGCTAGAATGGTTCTCAAGAGTCGAGCGTTGTTACGCCCCAAATGGTCGCCCACATTAATTGTCGCCAGCGACAACTTGGGCAGGCGTCATCAACCAAATTATCACTGACACCGAAATTGTCGCCGGCGTCAAATTAAGTTTATCCTCAATCCGCACATTTTGTCGCCAGTCGCCAAATTCGTTCTCCAGTGACATTTGATGCTTACAAATCGCTTCAGTCTAGGTGGTGCATGTTAGTTTGAAGGTTAGGCCTTACGTGCTTTATCATCTTGCAGTGAGCGATATGACAGCTCACTTTACAAACTGGCGTTTTGCAATATGCGTTTGTGTGCGTGTGTGCGTGTGTGCGTGTATGCGTGCACACTACTACTTATGGCAGTGCTGCTGCTGCTACTTCTACCGCTTCTGCTTTTGTTGCTGCTACTACAACTATTACTACTGCTACTACTACTACTACTACTACTACTACTACTACTACTACTACTACTACTACTACTGCAGTAGGCCTCTGTCAGTCGTAGCTGACTATGGATAGAGTATATCCGACCTAGGATTTAGCTATCTGGGCTGTCTGCTTGACCCGAGCAGCGTCGCCTGTGGCTGTAGAGATGGATGCGAAAGTGGCAGTCTCTGTCGCAGCAGTCACATCTGTATGTTAACACTGGTTTGTTGGCTGTCATCCCCACTTTTGTGGGCTCGTTTTTCTGCTTCTGCAGCTGTCAGTTTGTCTTCGCCAGTCTGCAGCTGTTTCTTGAGAGTGCTTCTCCAGCTGTTGCGGTCTGCTGCGAGGTCCTCCCAGGACTCAGTGTTGATCTCAAGCGCCTTCATGTCTCTTTTGCAAACATCTTTGTATCTCAGCTGTGGGCGGCCAATGTTTCTCTGCCCTGTGGCAAGCTCTCCATACAGGACGTCTTTGGGGATGCGACCATCCTCCATGCGGCCAGCCAGCCAGCGCAGCCGACACTGTCTCAGCAGGGTATGCATGGCAGGAAGGCCAGCGCAAGACAGGACTTCAGTGGTCGTCACCCTGTCTTGCCAGGAGATGCTGAGTATACGCCGGAGGCATCTGAGGTGGAGGGAATTGAGCCTTTTCTCCTGGCGAGCATGTCATCAGTGGTGATGGCTGGTGGTGCCGACGTGTCTTGACCCAGGACATTTGTCTTCTTTAGGTTGATAGTCAGACCACGGTTTTTGCAGGCCTGGGAGAAGCGGTCCATCAGCGACTGCAATTCCTGCTGGGTGTGGGTCACAACAGCTGCATCATCGGCAAACAGCTTATCTCTGATGAGGGCTTCATTGACCTTTGTCCTTACTCTTATGCAGGCGAGATTGAAAAGCCTGCCATCTGATATGGTCCGCAGACAGATCCTCTCTTGCGCTAAGCTGTATGCATGCCTTAGGAGGAGAGCAAAAAAGATCTCGAAGAGGGTGGGGCAAGGACGCAGCCTTGTTTGACTCTGCTGCCTATGTCGAATGTCTTGGAGAGGTTGCCATTAAACTGCGCAGTCCCTTTTATGTTGGAGTGAAAGGACACAATTAAGGTGTGCAGTTTAAGGGGTCAGCCGATCTTTCGAGAGTCCTGAAAAGACCATCTCTCTGCTGACCAAGTTGAAGGCATTGGTGAGGTCGATAAATGCGACACACAGGGGCATCCGCTGCTCTCTGCACTTTTCTTGGAGATGGCGAAGGGAGAAGACCATGCCTACTGTGGATCTCTCTGCTTGAAAGCCGCACTGTGATTCCGGGTGGACACGTTCAGCCAGCTTCTGCAGGGCGTTCAGGATGACCCGAGCGTAGACTTTGCCAACGATGCTAAGAATAGAGATGCCTCTGTTGTTATTGCAGTCGGTCCTCTCGCCCTCGATTTTGTACAGGGTGACAATCTTGGCATCCCTCATGTCCTGCGGTACAGCTCCCTCATTCCAGCACTGACAGAGGACTGCGTGCAAAGGATGCAGAAGGGTAGTCTTGCAGTGTTTGATGAGGTCTGGAGGAATGCCGCCATTGCCAGGTGCCTTGCCTGATGCCGGGCTGTCAGTGACCTTGCTGAGTTTGTCCACAGTCAGCTCTACGTCAAGCTCTTCCATGACTGGCATGCACTTGATGGCATCAAGGGCTGAGGAGGTCACTGTGTTCTCTCTGGAGTAGAGGTCGGAGTAGTGCTCCATTCATCTCTCCATCTGCCGGCTGGGGTCATTTGTTACTTTCCCAAAGGATTTGAAGGGAGCCGTCTTGCTCTGCATTGGCCCCAGTGCCTTTTTGATGCCGTCATACATCCCTCTGATGTTGTCTTTTTCAGCGGCTGTCTGTATCTCCTCACTGAGCTCTGTCCAGTACTCACTGGCGCAGCGCCTGGCGTTAAGCTTAACCTTGCTTCTGGCAGCCCTGAGGATCTCTACAGATTCTTTTCGTTGGGTGACCACCGCTTGTACTCAAAGAGTGCGGTGCGCTTGGCCTCAAAAATGGGAGTCATCTCAAACGATTTGGCCGTAACCCAGTCGTGAGACATCAAAGACATGGAGCGAGCGTGGAGAAGGATTTTGACAGCAGAGCGTCTTACCAGGATCAAATCCAGTTGGTGCCAATGCATTGAACACGGGTATCTTCAGGAGACTTTATGTTGAGGCTTCATCTTGAAGAAGGAGTTGGCGATGCACAGTTCGTGACAGGCGCAAAATTCAAGCAGTCGCTGTCTGTTCTCATTCATTTTCCCCACTCCAAAGGAGCCAAGGCAAGAGGACCATCAGTCGTTGCCTGCAATCACTCTGGTATGGGAGTCGCCCAGGAGAACAAGTTGTTCTGTGCTGGAGATGTTCCTTATGGTAGATGCAAGATTTTCATAGAACTCATCCTTGGTTTCTAGAGTGGCGGGCAGAGTCGGAGCATATACGCTGACAAGGGTGACAAGGCCTTCGGTGGTGATGAGGTGGAGAGTCAGGAGTCGCTCTGTACCGCCGCTGCCTGGTTCTGTCATACTCAGCAGGTTGTTCTTTACTGCAAAACCTACCCCACACTCTCTTGGGCATCAGAACTCTTTCCTTGCCAGAAGAAGGTGTAGTCCCTCTCCTCAGTGTGCCTGTGTCAGCCAGCCGTGTTTCCTGCAGGGTGGCGATGTCCACATTCAGCCTCTTGAGTTCGTTGTTTATGACAGCTGTTTTTCTAGCGTCGCAGATGTCTTAAAGGTCTTGAGAAAGCCCAGGCATCATTGTCCGGACATTCCAACATCACAATTTTAGCACTAATCACTTTCTTGAAGTTTTCTTGTTGCCTGGTGCGGTAGTTTACGACCTGCTGGTGGGATGTTCTCCTAATCTCCATGCACCCAATGAAGGCAGGTCGTGGCGGGACAGCACCTTACTGGCTGGAGGCTGCCCAGCTTAGGCGGGCGGTAGCTGTCCAGTGAGACGCCAAGATCTCTCCCCACCGTCGGAAGCAACCCTTGGCGTCGCGCTCTACGCCAATTGAGCGCTGACTTAGAACTGGTATCTGTTGCTTCCCATGTTGTGTTGACGCAAGTAACGAAGCTGGAGTGCCCTCTCCAGGTCGTAGGTGCAAGTGAGTGTTTGTGGATGTATGGATGGATGGATGTAAGCCTGGGCATTGTAACATGGAGGGGCAGGCTGTTGCCCATGCAGCTCGTCGCCCCTCTCCACCTCGCTGACTGATCCAAAAGAACAGCAGCGCTGTTACAGTTTGGTGCCAACGCAGTTGTAGGAACCGCTAGAGGATGACAGAGTTTGCTACTACTGCTACTACTATTACTACTGGTACTACCATGATCACTACGACTAGTGCTGTTGCTGCTGCTTCGTTGACTAATTCTACTGCTGTTGCAGCTACTAGTTTTGTTGCTGCTGCTGCTTTTGATTACTGAAGCACCTACTGTTCAGCTACTGTTGCAATTGCTGCTGCGGCAGCAGCTGCTTCTATTTCAACTACTGCTTCTACTGCTACAACTACTGCTATCAATACTGAAAATTCTAATCTAAAATAGAGTGGAAGAACAGTTTTGATGCATAATTCGCATTTTAAAACATCAGTTTTATTTGATTTTTTGTTATCTTTTTGTTTTTGTTTTTGTTTTGGTTTGTCTGCAGTTGTTCTGTTGACACCACAGTACATGCTAAATGCTGAATAAAGGACATTTCAATATGTGTCACTAAATATACGCTTTCAAGTTCATTATCCAACCCCTTCGTACGTGACGAGCACTAGCAATACAAACCAAATCAAAAACAATCAAAAGCAAGGACAAGTTGATTCCAGTTTGCTTTACAACATGCATAAAAACTAGCATTGAAGCTTAATTCACTACAACTCAGAAGTCTGTATGTTCCATGGCAGTTAGCGTGTCTATTTATATTAAGGATGCTCGTGACACATGTTTGGCTATTGTACGAAACAGATGGCTCACTAACATAAACCCACGCCACTCCCGACATTGTGAAAACGCATAGATAATGTTGGTCTGGAACCAAAATTAGCCCTATAGTTTACTCTCTCAAATATGCCACGTCCCTATCCACTTCAGGGCGACAATTTTGGTTTCGGACAATTTGGGCACCGAGGCCTGCTCAAATTTTGTCGCCGGCGACAAAAATTTGATCAGGCGATCATCTGGGGCGTCACAGAGCGCGCGTTCTAGTTCCTTCCCGTTTCTGTGGTCTTCCCGCTGAGCCGCTAACTTTCCACTATCTTGCTAGGTCGAGGGGTCTATGCCGAGGTCAGCTCACCGAATTGACTTTATATGAAGTGAGCAGGATAGACCGTAGGAAGCACGATCATCAAGTAGTTCGGAAGATGGATTGGGAAGCGATGGATGGTGAAGGGGGGGAAAGTAGAAACGATAAAAATGCTGTTGACGGGTGAGCGCCATTAGCATCCAGGGAGGAACCCATCCATATATGCGCTACACCTCGTGACAGACATTGTGTTTGGACTGTTAACAATATGACAACACTGATGGCTTCTGTTGATTTGACTTTCTGCAATATGAAAGACCGAGGGCTTGTGTTGACTGTCAGTTACATGACTGATGGCTTGTGTTACGTTGACTGTCAATGACATGACAGACTGATGACTTGTTACGTTGACTGTTAATAGCATGACAGACTGATGAATAGTGTTATGTTGACTGTAATTAGTATGACAGACTGATGGCTTGCGTTGTGTTGACTGTAAAGAGTATGACAGACTGATGGCTTGCGTTGTGTTGACTGTAAACAGCCTAACAGACTGATGGTTTGTGTTGACTGTAAATAGCGTTTCAGAGTGATGGGTAACGTGTTTTCTTTATAAATAACCAGACAGCTTGTGTTGTGTTGACTGTCAACAACATGGAAGACTAATGGCTTGTATTATGCTGACCGTAAACAACATGGCAGACTGATGACTTGTGTTATGCTGACCGTAAACAACATGGCAGACTGATGACTTGTGTTATGCTGACCGTAAACAACATGGCAGACTGATGGCTTGTATTATGCTGACCGTAAACAACATGGCAGACTGATGGCTTGTATTATGCTGACCGTAAACAACATGGCAGACTGATGGCTTGTATTATGCTGACCGTAAACAACATGGCAGACTGATGGCTTGTATTATGCTGACCGTAAAACAACATGGCAGACTGATGACGTGTATTATGCTGACCGTAAACAACATGGCAGCCTGTTGACTTGTGTCATGTTGACTGTAAATAACATGACAGTCTGATGGCTTGTGTTGTCTTAATTATAAGTAACATGACACCTTGCGTTCTGTTGACTGTAAGTAGCGTAACAGAGTGATGGTTTGTGTCGTCTTAATTATAGATAACATGACAGCTTGTGTCGACTGTGAACAACGTGACAGACTGATGGCTTATGTTACATTGACTGTCAACATGACAGAGTGATGATCTATGTCACGTTGACAGTCAGAGACCGATTGAAGTCTTGTGTTGACTGTAAATAACATGAAAGACTGAAGGCTTCTCGTGTGTGTGTGTGTGTGTGTGTGTGTGTGTGTGTGAGAGAGAGAGAGAGAGAGAGAGAGAGAGAGAGAGAGAGAGCATGTACTTTTGCACCCACTGTGTGTGTGTGTGTGAGAGAGAGCACGTGTACTTTTGCACCCACAGGTGTGTGTGTGTGTGTGTGTGTGTGTGTGTGACAGAGAGAGAGAGAGAGAAAGAGAGCTTTTTGCACCCACGTGTGTGTGTGTGTGTGTGTGTGCGCGCGCATGTGTGCGTGCGCATACGCGCACGTTTGTGTTTTCCGAGTACTCGCCCAGATGAGGGGGGAGAGAGAGAGAGAGAGAATAATAATTCCTTATTATTTTATTAAGGATATGTGTAAGAAGGGTTCTAGGGATGGGAGTAAGTAGGAGTATGAGAGAGAGAGAAAAGAGTGATATTTGTATGTTCATTGGACTTTGGCCACCTTACAATTCTATTAAAGTATCGTATATCATTATTTTACAATTTTAACATCTCTGAAATAACAAAAATTGACAGTGTCTCACTTTTTTTTTTTTTTTTTAAATGTATTTCTTTTTAATTTACTTTTCTAAATTTGTGTTATTCGTTTTGTTTAAAATGTCAGTACAACCTATGGTTAATTTGACAAGAAATGGTTTCAGTCAGTCAGTCAGAATTCAGAGGCTCCCATATGAACGCAATATCTCAGCTTTGAGAAAATAACTTTTATTGTTGTATCAAATGCACAAAAGTTAAAAGCATATTCAGATTAAGAACAAAGCTAGCCATCACTTTGCATCATGTAATGTCATGGAAAAAGAATAAAACAAGCAAATGTAAAAACACTAAACATTGTCCAAAGTGTGACATGTCATCACTTGTCTGCCAATATAATGGATGATAAAGCAAATGTTCCGTAATCTCAGTATTTATGTGAAAAACAACAACAATGTACACAATATCCCCCCTCAGTGAAAAAGATCAAAGGAAATTATACAGTAACTGTACCTATTTAAACAGAAAATAATCTGGACGGAAGGTAAATTTGGGATTTTTTTTTATATACAAAAGACTCACAAACAATTTATATGGTACGTTGTCCATCATAAATGGTGGTCCAGTCTTCTCAAAAAGTCTGTCACTATTACATATAAGAGTGATATGCCAAGCTATTTTTGATTTCTTTAAAGAAAATCAAAGTCAGCTTTAATCAATTTCATTTGCATTAAAATCTCCTTTACTGTAAATGGAATGTGGGTACATGTGTACCTGCAGGTATGTATAATTTTCTCCCCCCAGTAAACCAAATCGCTTCCCTTTTGTTATCAGATTAGGCTTTAGTGTACAAATAACTGCAAAATAAACATGAAAATAATAAATAATTAAATATGGAAAAGGGCCACAAAATCTCTCAGAACAGTTAATGACCGATTGTGTTCAAAATTGTTGAAATATTTTTACCATTACTAATTCTGAGTAACCAGCACAAAAGATATGAAAAATAAACAATGTTTAAACATTTCTCAAAATAAATAAAATACAATGAAGCCCCAAATCGCCAAATCAATGTTTTTCATATGCATTCAGAGCAAATATGTAAAAGAAAGTATCAATGAGTCCTTGTGTATGCGTCTTCACTTCCTTATCACTAGACACGTTTTGTAAAACAAGTTGTAGATTATATCCTGTCTGTATGATTACCTAGCAGCATGCATATTCAAACTACATCATAACCAGTCATGATTTCAATCTCACCAATCGCTGATTAACATTTTCGATTGTGAATAAAACGCTCAAAAGTTTGCTGGTTTGCAGAATTATTTATCACAAAAGCTGAATAATGAGCGCTATGTTTAGCTGTTGGATCTGTAAAACCTACACTAGATATCCCAAGAAACCTAATGCATCATGGCTGTGTCAGAGTTTAAATATTCCTCATTTTTGTATACAGACACCCTTTGTCTATGAGAAAGAACAGTGAACTCTGATTTACCCCATTTCCCTCACACTGTTTTCTTTTCACCTGTGTATCTACCACAAAAACATCTCTGCTCAGTTTATCCAGAAACACGCACGATTGCACACGACCTGTCAACAGCGCAGGTCTGGATAACGAAGAAAATGTCTAACAACAAAGAAAATGTTGTTGTTGTTGTTGTTGATTTACAAAGAAGGTCTAAGGAAGACTGAAACAGGCAAACAACAAAAAGAATTATTATCCATTTCTTCCCTTCACATTGGACGGAGCAGCAGCACACACTGTTATAGGAAAGATGTGGACGGAATGTGGTACTGGTTAGACAATGATTATCAAAAATCTGAAAAGCTGATTGGAAATTGCTTTTTGAAAAACATATAAACATACCACAAACATGATAGAAATCTGAATAGTCAATTGGAAACTGCTTTTTAAAAAAAACTATTAAAAATATATCACAAACATTATAGAAATCTGAGTAGTTGATTGGAAACCGCTTTTTGAAAATGCAAAAAAAGATATCACAAACAGAACAAACATTTGTATCACACATCAGATTGCAGTAACATGATTAGTTTAGAGAACATTATGCATTTAACAAACAAGAGCTGGGGTCATGTAGCTTTTAAAACATGCAACATAGCAAAACAAAACTGACAAATATATTGTATAGAAATATATTTTTAATATAAGGAAATATTGCTTTGGGAAAAAATGGGAAATGGACTATGAAACATTTGACTTTGTGTTTGTGACCAATATATAAAATTGTTATTTCTGTGGGAACATTACAATGTGGTTTATAAGACTTTCTTCCCATGAGGGACCAAGCAATGGGAATGGATAACCATGGGGACAAAATAGAAAGATCAGTATGGAATGACTTGCTAACAAGTACAGGAGATTTCAAACAAAATGGCATTTTTCTTCTGAATAATAAAGAAAAAATTCTTTAGAGTATACAAATACATCATCATCATCATCAACAATATTAACGCGATGTAAATCTTTACAAATAAGGAAAAAACTTAGAAATTCTCAGTGTTAGTCCATCTCATTTTTTTAAAATCAAGGAACGCAACTTAAAATCAGAAACAATCACTTCATCTGTATTTACATGCCATTTACAAGCTTGCTCTTTAATATCTCTTAAACTGCCATTAGCATTTGTCCGACGAGTGGGAAACGTCAGCAAGTCACTTTTTTGATTTCCCCCCGTCTTTGCGTCCTGACTTCTCGTGCTTCCCTTTAGCGCTGGCTGTGGCTGCAGCTGGCTCCTTCACTGGCTGAGGGCTACTTTCAGCCACAGCCGATTTCTCCAAGAGCTGTTCGATGCGGGAACGTTCAGCGTTCAGTTTCTCCAGCTGGTTTTTAGCCGCTTGGAGCTGCTGGCTGGCCTGGCTCTGCTTCTGGGAGTGCAGCTCTCGCTCTGCTCCTTTACTGCGCTCCATCAGCTCCATTTCTGAGGTGATGTCCTGTTTGTGGGTACGTATGGCGTCTTGCACAGAGATCTGCTGCTGGCATATGCGAGCGAAATCGCTGCACAAATCATCATAGTGGTCCTGTGGGAAAGAAATGAGAAAAGGATTTACGTAAAGAATAGCAGATAAGACACGAGGAATTTGACATGAAGGTTGGCACAAGGTAAAAACAAACACATACCTGCGTGTGCACAAACACACACCTACTTCGATTCAGTGTCGTAAGCAGCATTCCTTTGGAGTTATGGGTGTGTATTTGTTTTATCGTGAGGAGCAAGAGTTACCCTACTTGTTTGTTTACTGTTTATTGTTCCCTGCCTCATTCCATATTTCCTTTCACTTCAATCAAATCGAGGTTACCTGCGTTTGTTTCTGTTCGTCCATGTACTTGTCTAACTATACTCAAGATCAATAAAGCTGTGCCAGTTTTGAATAAATGTTGATTTGTATTTGCTCTATTCTCCAGTTGCTGTTTCTGTGCAGATGTGTTTGGTACAAGGTATACAGGCAAGCTTGGAACACCCTTTTTTGGATATGTTTCTCTGTGTGCTCTATGCGGTTATATCTGCCAGGCGATCCGGTGTCATAATCAGCATTCCTTTGGCGTTATGGGCGTACATTTGTTTTATCATGGGAGCAAGAGTTACCTTACTTCTTCGTTATTTACTGTACACCCATTAGTCTGCTCTTTTGGAGTGATGCCGGACTCTGGTATCGTTAGCCAACAGTGTCTCTCCCCAGTGTGCCGTCTAGGAGCGATGCATTAATCTGCCATTTTTACCAGCTGTACAGCCGTCAGGGTGCCGTCTAGGAGTGATGCATTAATCTGCCATTTTAACCAGCTGTACAGCCGTCAGGGTGCTCCTCTTCTAGCAGGATGCACGGCACTTTGCGGAGCATCATGCACCAAAGGAAAGTGACGTTTTCAATAGGCTATCCACACAAAATTTAAGAGCTGTGCATCTTTCTCTTTGGTTAGTTTTCTGTGTCCTCGAGTGAAGAATTACTTGCAAAAACTCTGTTAGTCCGTTGCTGCATTAACAACAAACTGGTCAACACTGGATGATTGCATGTTCTTTTAGCAGATCCGAGTATGAAATTTAAAATGAAGAAAAACAAACAAACTAACTAGTTCTTTACCATACACACTTGTGTTGGAAATTCATTAAATGTGACCTAATCTCTCTGTAAAATTAAATTTAAACAATATTTTCCGATCCTTTATTTTGGATGTACCAGTAAGCAAAATGGCCCATTTTCTTCATACTTCCCTGTCCAAACAAATTGCTTTTTCTCCTACAACGTGGAACATCAAGAAATCTCCCCTCCCCCCACCAAAGAAAAAAATCATATGGAGAGTGGGGAGCTTGTGCTACTTGACCTACAGGAATATATGAGGGCTCTCTCTTGAGCAAAACAAACTCACTGTACTCCAAAACAAATCAGATTTCTCCTTTTTCCTCATCATGGGACACATCTCTCTCCAGTTCAAAAATCAGGAGAAACCCCTTTCTGAGTTGGCCTTACTTCTCTCGATCAGTCTATGCCTTCCTGGTTTGAATTTTTTAGAGAACTCTCTCACCTTGCGTCTTCTCTTCAGCCTCCACTACAAGGCTCTTTAGCGCAACTCAACAAGACCGGCTTTTCTTCTCCCTCAGTCATCCGAGTTTGTCATTCCTATCAACGAGTGGTTTCCTCACTAGACCAGCATGGAACTGGTGTCTTCTGCACTGGCTGTTTTCCATTTGCCCATTTCAGTTCATGAGAATGTTGGCCTTCTTCAACATGGTGCTTGGTGTTCTCTCTCGTCAGTGCGACAGTCGTCTTCTACATGGCGCTGGGTGTTTTCTCTTCAGTGCAAAGGTCATCTTCTACATGGCGCTGGGTGTTCTTTCTTCAGTGCGATGGTCGTCTTCTACATGGCGCTGGGTGTTCTCTCTTCAGTGCAATGGTCGTCTTCTACATGGCACTGGGTGTTCTCTCTTCAGTGCGACGGTCGTCTTCTACATGGCGCTGGGTGTTCTCTCTTCAGTGCGACAGTCATCTTCTACATGGCACTGGGTGTTTTCTCTTCAGTGCGACGGTCGTCTTCTACATGGCGCTGGGTGTTCTCTCTTCAGTGCGATGGTCATCTTCTACATGGCACTGGGTGTTTTCAGTGCGATGGTTGTCTTCTACATGGCGCTGGGTGTTCTCTCTTCAGTGCGATGGTCATCTTCTACATGGCACTGGGTGTTTTCAGTGCGATGGTCATCTTCTACATGGCGCTGGGTGTTCTCTCTTCAGTGTGATGGTCATCTTCTACATGGCGCTGGGTGTTTTCTCTTCAGTACGATGGTCGTCTTCTACATGGCGCTGGGTGTTTCTCTTCAGTGCGACGGTCATCTTCTACATGGCGCTGGGTGTTTTCTCTTCAGTGCGACGGTCGTCTTCTACATGGCGCTGGGCGTTTTCTCTTCAGTGCGACGGTCGTCTTCTACATGGCGCTGGGCGTTTTCTCTTCAGTGCGACGGTCGTCTTCTACATGGCGCTGGGTGTTCTCTCTTCAGTGCGATGGTCATCTTCTACATGGCACTGGGTGTTTCTCTTCAGTGCGACGGTCGTCTTTTACATGGCGCTGGGTGTTCTCTCTTCAGTGCGGACGATCAGCCAGTTTTTGGCAGAGTGGTGACTAACACTCCCAGCTACACCGCTCGGTCCCCCATGTGGCAGAGACAGACCAGCCTCTGCCCCCAGCTACTCCTTCCCCTTTCCCGGGTAAGCAGTTTTTGGGAGAGCGCCTGTCATGTTTTCCTTCATGCAGGCCTCAGGTAGAGGACCCATGTGAGTGGCACCAGCTTGGAGCACAAGCTGAACGCCGTTGTTCCAAGGGGGGGTTACTGTGCCAGTGGGAAATCCCTGAGTAGCATGAGCAAGGAGGACAGGTTGCACTCACACCAATTTTGAGGTGTGTGTGGCGTGGCGAATGGGAGTCAGATGAGCCAGAGGATTTGATCGTTCTGATGACCATGTTGGTTATACTGATGATGAAGACATTTCTTTTTTGAGTTCACTTTTGCGTGTTCAGCAGCCAATAATGCTTGGTCAGTGATCGCTGGTAGTACTCTGGCTGTGTCCAGGCCCCGCTCCTCAGAAGACTAGGTTTTTGTTGTTCGACTATTTTAAAAGTTTGGGCAGTATCCAGAATTCATGAATGTTGCTCTTTGTGACTTCCCACTCTGCTCTTACACAGTATGGGGTGACATTGTTATAAGCTTTTGTCCAGAAAACATTCTGTTGAGCAAGGAACTCCATCTTCTTAGTTCCTTGCTAATCGGAATGTTTTCCGGACAAAAGCTTACAACAATGGCACCCTGTAAAGAGTGGAGCGGGAAGTCAAGAAGAGCAACATTCATTGATTCTTGATACTGCCCAACCTTTTATGACAGCCGAACAACGAAAACCTAGTCTAATGAGAAGCGGGGGCTGGAGAATCAAAACTGGACTCAGCCAGAGTACTACCAGTGATCACTGACCAAGGGTTATTGGCTGCTGAACACGAGAGAGTAAACTCAAAAGAAGAAATGTCTTCATCATCAGTATAACCAACATCGTCATCAGAACAATCAAATCCTCTGGCTCGTCCCACTCCCATTCGCCACACCACACACACCTCGAAACAGGTGCAAGTGCAACCTGTCCTCCTTGCTCCTGCTACTCGGGCATTTCCCACTTGCACAGTAACCCCCCTTGGAACAACGTCATTCAGGTTGTGCTCCACGCTGGTGCCACTGGCATGGGTCCTCTACCTGAGGCCCGCATGGAGGAAAACAAGACAGCCGCTCTCCCAAAACTGCTTGCCCCGGAAAGCGGAAGGAGTGCATGCTGGGGCAGAGGCTGGCCTGTCTCCGCGACATGGGGGACCAAGACTGAAGCGGTGTAGCAGGGAGTGTTGGTCACCACTCTGCCAAAACTGGCTGACCATCCACACTGAAGAGAGAACACCAAGCGCCATGTAGAAGATGACCGTGGCACTGAAGAGAGAACACCCAGTGCCATGTAGAAGACGACCATGGCACTGAAGAGAACACCAAGCGCCATGTAGAAGATGACCGTGGCACTGAAGAGAGAACACCAGTGCCATGTAGAAGATGACCGTGGCACTGAAGAGAGAACACCAAGCGCCATGTAGAAGACGACCATGGCACTGAAGAGAACACCGAATGCCATGTAGAAGACGACCGTGGCACTGAAGAGAGAACACCCAGTGCCATGTAGAAGATGACCGTGGCACTGAAGAGAAAACACCGAGCGCCATGTAGAAGACGACCGTGGCACTGAAGAGAGAACACCGAGTGGCATGTAGAAGACGACCGTGGCACTGAAGAGAGAACACCCAGCACCATGTAGAAGATGACCGTGGCACTGAAGAGAGAACACCCAGCGCCATGTAGAAGACGACGGTGGCACTGAAGAGAGAGACACCCAGCACCATGTAGAAGATGACTGTGGCACTGAAGAGAGAACACCTAGCGCCATGTAGAAGACGACCATCGCACTGAAGACAGAACACAGAGAGCGCCACGTTGAAGATGGCCAACATTCTCAAGAACTGCAGCAGGCGAATGGAGAACAGCCAGTGCAGAAGACACAGTTCCATATTGGTCTAGCGAGGAAACCACTCGTCAACAGGAATAACAAACTCTGACGACTGAGGGAGAAGGAACGCCAGTCTTGTTGAGTTGCACCAAAGAGCCGTGCAGTGAAGGAGACTGAAGAGAAGATGCAAGGCAAACAAGTTCTCTCAAAAATTCCGACTGGGAGGTCGTAGACTGGTCAAGAGAAATAAGGCCAACTCAGAAGGGTGATTCTGCTGATCCAAGTTCAAGCATTTGAACTGGTGAGAGATGTGTCCATGACGAGGAAAAGGAGAAAACTGATTTGTTTTGGAGTAAAGTGAGTTTGTTCGGCTCAAGGGAGAGAACTCATATATTCCTGTAGGTTGAGTAGCATGAGCTTCCTGCTTTCCATATGATTCTTTCTTTTTGGAAGGGGGGGGGGGGGGGGGGGGGGGGGTTCCTGATATTTCACATTGTAGGAGAACAGGCATTTGTTTGGACAGGTAAATATAAAGAAAATCCTTTCTTTTTTCTTTTTTCATTTATTCATGTTTTGTAAGGAAAATCCCTTTTTATCCTTTCCAAAATTATTGACAAATACTACATTTCTGTTTGTCATATATTGTGTAGTTGTTGGGTCTCCTCAACCCAAACACATCACTGCCATTTGCTGATCTTACTGAAGAGGAGAAGAAACCTCTGAAACGCATGCCCAAGCCTTGCTAAAACAACAGTTCCTTCAGGATGAAATGTTCATAACTCATGTGTGCGTTTCTTTTCTGGCCAAACAGGAGTTTGGCTCTGGTCGGCAAGTTGTTAAATTTTCTACAAACTTAACAAGCTACTGACCACAGCCAAAACTCCTGATCATGACAGACAGTAAACAGCCCTCCTTCTACCTGCTTCCCAAAACACACAAAACCAATACACCTGGCAGACCCAGTGTTTCTGCTTGCAGCTGCCCCACAGAAACACATTTCACAGTACTTAGACTTTCCCCTCCAACCCATAGTACAAAGCCTCCCCACATACCTCAAAGACACAACCCACACACTCAACATGATTAATTCATACAGCACAAATCCCACTTTCCAACCCAGCCTCCTCTTCAGACTCTGCACTTCTAGCCCCCATGCTGATGGACTGAAGGCCTCACATTCTTCCTCAACAAACGGTCCCCCAACCAACAACACCCTCCCACAGCTACACTGGTCAGACTACTCAAAACCTCCATTTTCTACAAACCCACTGATGCACATGCACAGCTAGACTACACATCTTCCCACCGCCCATACACTACAGACAGAATTCTATATTCTCAATTCCTCCGTCTAGGCAGATTCTGCTCCAGCGAAAAAGATTTCACACTACAAGCAGCCAAAATGTCTAAAGTTTTTCAGGCAGCTTCCAAAAGAGACAGATCGACCACCTACTTCCTCTTCCATCCACACACCCTCGCCATTTGCAGGATTCTGAAGTCCAGTTGGCACACAGTAGAAAACCACAAACCTATGATCACTTTCAAACGTGACAAAAACCTCAAAGATCTATTTGTGTGCTCCAAACTGAACAAAACCTCCACACCTAAACTACCAGTAGTTCCCCCCACTCAAAACCCCAACTGCAAAATCTGCCCTCTTACCAAACCAGACACCATCCTACAGGGCCTCAAAGACTCTTTCATAATAAACACACATTTTCCTGTCAGAGCCGCAACATTGTGTACGCTATCCACTGCCAGCTGTGTGGCAAGGTCTATGTAGGTGAGACATTCCACATGCTTGAGAGAGGCATCTCTGAACACCTGGCTGACATCCTCCACCACTGGCCCAAACCAGTTGCCCTACTTTTCAATCACCCGCAACACAACATCAGCCATGTGAAAGTCTTGGCACTTTGGCAATCACAGAGTGACAACTTGGAGCTCATCACCTGGGAGTCATCATATCTCACTGCCTAACTTGGAACCCTGCAGCCCCATGGCATCAACATCCAGAAGTAGCACAAGTATACATATCCATCACCACCACCAATTTTCTCTTTGATCATTTCCATTCCGGGGAGCCGGAATAGCTCAGTTGGTAGAGTGCCTGACTCACAATCTTGGTGATCCTGGGGTTGCGGGTTCGAACCTCTGCCAGGGCGTTTCGGTACGGGGTTTTTTTTTCCCTCGGAGTTAACATTGGTTCTGACTCCATTTCCCATACAGTCCTTCGAATGAGACTATAAACCGAGGTTCCGTGTGTGAACGCACGCATAAACATCTTGCACACACGTAAAATCCCATCACCAACTTTCGGAAGAGAAGGCCAGTTTTGGCTGTTGATATGGATGACACGTTACACATAGCATGCACCCTGAGTGAGAAATGGAAAGAATGAAGGAAGTAAGGAAAATGAGTGATCGATATTGAACGATACTGACTGGATGACATGGGAAACGACTGAATGAAGTGCCAGCTGGCAGCTCTTCAGTCGGCACTACCCAGGTAGGCAGCCCGTTGTGTAAACGAGTGTTACATGTTTATAGTTGATTATTGTAAAGCGCTGTGAGCTCTAGTGAGAAAGGGCGCTCTAAATGTACGTTATTATTATTATTATTCCTTTCCAACAAGCATTATTATATCATTAATACCAACATTATCTCACTTTTCACAATTAGTCTCATTATGATAATCATCCACCAACAATACTGTTCATGAGAGTTCTCCCTTTGTGTGTGTGCTCCACCCCACCCCACCCATTACCTTCCCATTTCTTAACAGACTCATTTTCATCTAACACCCATTTTGTGCCAAATATAGAAAGATATGTGGTTGCTCATCATTTGTTTTTCATTGTCCTAAATATTGCTTGGATTTGCCTGAAGAAGACCCCAAAGGTTGAAATGCAGTGTGCTTCACCCTGTAATCTACTTGTCCATATCTTCTGGCAGAACATACCTTGTCTTTTTAGAATTTGCTTCAATTTCCGCCCTCAGTCATCTCGTTTTTGAATTAACATTTATTTGAGATTTCATGACTCAAAATAAAACAATATGATATCACCAGGCAATTATGCTATGAAAGAACTAAAATCTAAGCTGGAAAATATTATTTTCCTTTGTTTAGTATTTATCACTATTATGACAATCTCAAACAGTACCACTTTTTGAAACTGATCAACACTAATTGTGTGTGTGTGTGTGTGTGTGTGTGTGTGTGTGTACTCTCTCTCATACCTTTTTATGTGTTCATTTCTAAAGCTTGACAACATTGTGCAGCAATTTAAAAAACAACTTTCTATTAAACTTCCCTTAATGCAAAAACCTTCTCATTCATTTTTTTTTCAACAATCTCATTGTGAAATATCAATTTCAAATCTTTATCACCTTATTCTTTTTCCCAGCCATGCAAGTGCATACTGATGAATTCTAGAGCTCAGAGTTTCTATATAGTAGTCTTAGCACAGAAAAATATGAACCAATTCACCTGAAATGGATGATTGTTATGAAGTTCTGCTACAAATCAGTGAAATTTTTTAAAAGAATTCAAAACAAATGTTCTTCTTTGAATTATTTTTTTTAATGAAAAATTTGACATCATACTTGCACAATATTCAAGATTTGCAAACAATAAATTTTTCAGCCACAGCCATATATTTTCGTCTGGTTGTTATCAACCTTATTATAACCTATATTCATTTCTATTCAGAATGATGTATTACAATGTGTGCTTATTGTTTGTGTTCAGTTCATTCAAAAATAGCTTTATCTGATATTAAATTTAGATGACCTGCTAAAGTGTATGGAACTGGTAAGAGCTGATCTCAGACTTTGTATTTCAAAACAAACAATTCTCTTTTTCCCAGCATGGCTTACCTGTGACGTTGCAGAGGACTCGGACGGCGCTGTGGACTCATCTGCTTCTGACCCCAGTCTGTTGGCAAAGGTCTGCCACAGTGCGTGACCACTCAGGTTGGCCATGCTGAAACTGGGAGCTACCTGCCTTGTCAACACTGTCGTACCTGGTCACACAACCATTTCTGAAACTGTAGAAACCTGCGTCACTGACTAATAAATAACAAAAACGATTTGCTGTCGTATGCAACATTTGTTATGGGTGTGTATGTATTTGATTACTGGAGCAAGAGTTACCCTTCTTGTTTGTTGTTTGCTGTCTACAGTCCACTGCCTCATGTAAGTTTTCCTCTCATACCAATCTACATCATCAACATTTCTATCCTGGTTTGCACCTTCACCTCTCTGACACCAGTGACTGCCTACATCGTCAGCACTGTTACACCCTGTTTTAAACACATGTCGGTAAACCACAGGGCTAGCTACCTTGTCAACAATATATCTGTACTAAAAATATATATTTTGAAACCAGGTACTGCCTGGCTGGTCAAAATGTCTGAAAAATAATAATGATGAGGACAATTTGTACAGCACCCATTCAGACAATGTAGGCAACTGGGATCTTTGCAAGTTTTTACAAATCAATATCTGAAATATATGCAGGTCACACACACACACACACACACACACACACAACTTCTGTGTTCATGAGGCATAACCATAAGTTTGCACTCACATGTGCATGCTTACACACACACACATACACTGTATAACATGGCGAACAATTCATTTGTACATGAACAAAGAGTGCAAGTGACATTTCAGACAATATTTCAAGTGCTATTCTGCAACTGACACTTAAACAAAGCGCAGGCTTGAAAATCAGGAAGGAAGGGGCATGACGTAGTTGGAAAGGTAGTGAACTCCTGATTATCACCGCAAAAAAAAATGAAAATGTCCCAGAATTGTGCTGCTTTTGGTTATATGAGGAATTTTGAAAATTCAGTCTTCATCAGGAGGAGGGAATGGGAAGGAGAGGAAGAATGGAGTCATCAAGACTGGACCTTGTCAATACTTCAACGCTTGTTCAAACACATGTTGCTTTGAGATTAGAGGCGTGTGCGTGGTAAAAGCTGTTGATCCCGATCAGTTATACATCACACAGAAACGTGGATCTAATCTGCCATCTTATCAGCGACAAAATGCATGCTCCGGGACATATCACTCTGTAGAGTTTGTGTACAATGCAACACCTGTTGAAACACAGGTACTCTGAAGGTAAGGACTTCTTATTCCTCTTCTCCCTTTACGCAGCGGGGAGTCAGTGGGGCACCACAATGAAGAACAGTTCACCAGCTTCCTCCAGTTCTGTTGGTGGTGTGCCAGGGCCTGGGTCTCTACAAAAGTTTCCCTGTCCACTGTGCAATGTGGTCAGTTCATTGTATTCTCCCTGTCCACTCTGCAATGTGGTCAGTTCATTGTATTCTCCCTGTCCACTCTGCAATGTGGTCAGTTCATTGTATTCTCCCTGTCCACTCTGCAATGTGGTCAGTTCATTGTATTCTCCCTGTCCACTCTGTAATGTGGTCAGTTCATTACTTTTTTTTTTGTCTTCCCCTCCATCAATGGGTTCGCGAGGACTGTTCTAGCAAGGCTGTTGGATCTTGTTACATGGCCACACAAATGGAGTTTTGTTTTGTTGGTTGATGTCGATATGTCTTTGTCACAGTCCTGTCTGCTGTCTGACGATTTGGCACACCTGTCCATTGGGGATGTGATCACTGTGTGTCTGCTGTTTGGTATCTTGTGGTGGCATCTTGGTTCCAAGGTTTGGATTGATTTCTTTTTTCCAAATCACTTCTGAGAGTCGTGTATCTTGTACCTGGTCAAACATTTCACCAAGAAGCTACCAACTATTTACTTTGAGAACACTGCTGTATCAGATTAAAACACACATCTTTGAAACCAAGAGTGCCTCCCCTTGCTAACACTGTTGCACCTGCTCAAACATACATCCTTCTGAAAATGAGGGATTATCTGCTTTACAACATTGCTGCACCTGTACTAACATACACTACTCCACCAGACAGCAGCTGAACAAGAACTATCCTGTTCAAAGAGTTGCCTGTTTCTTTTTATCTGTCTATGCAAGTTTCGCTTCTGAAAGGTTAATGATAGAGAATTTTCTTGACCTTTAACAAACTAGTCTTGCTGTCCACACCTTTAACGAACTAGTCTCGCTGTCCACACCTTAGCGATAAGTTCACTGGTGTCATGGTACAGAGACATGTAGTAACAACACTGACCAGCCGTGGAGTATCTTTGGCTCAGGCTTGACAACTGGTGAGTCACCTCCCTTGATGACCCCTGTGATTGTGCTTGTCGAACTTTGTCCTCCACGCTTCCCAGCATTCCCTGCAGCTTGTTCATGGTGGCAAAGTTGTTGTACTTGGCCATCCTGTCCGGAAAAAAACATGTCTGTCAGCTGGGTCCATACAGTCCGCTGTCTGCAGTAATCTGATCATCATGCATGGCTACGCATTAAAATATCACTGTCAGTCAGAAACAACACTGGAATATACTCATTCCACAGGTTAGTAAGCTTGTATACACATTCCATAAGCTAGTTGTGGAATGGAATACATTTTTGTATATTCACTCATGAAGGCCGACTGCCGAAGGTGTACATTTTGCATTGAAAGAAATCAGGGGGACTAACTGCTCAGTGGGGAAAAGGCGGCTGTCTGGACAGGTAAGTATGAGAAAAATGCTGTTCAGCGTCCAAAGGGCTGTAACTTTCCGACAGTATGAGTCAACAGGATGAATGTTATGGCTTGCTTTAATTTGTTTTCTTTACATGCTTCTGATACATGCCATTAAAATTGGTAAATCACAGGAAATGATTTTACACACACACACAAATACAAACATACAAACTCCTATGCACACACGTAGTGACTAATTTACACACACACACACACACGCGCGCACACACACACACACACACACAGGAGCAAACATAAATATGCATACACACATAGGAGCAAACATAAACATGCATACACACATATGCACAAATACACACACACACATAGGAGCAAACATAAACATGCATACATACACATGCACAAACACACACACACTCATAGGAGCAAACATAAACATGCATACATACACAGGCACAAAACACACACATAGGAGCAAACATAACATGCATACACACACATACACAATACACACACACATAGGAGCAAACATAAACATGCATACACACACAGGCACACAAACACACGCACACACCTAGGAGCAAACATAAACATGCATATACACACATGCAAACACACACCACACACAGAGAGATTCATATATATAAACAAACGTACAAATTCACACTCCAATGACACAGTCCAGCTCATTCATCCCTTATAAACTCTGAAGTCACCTCTCCTGCACGCGGTCAGCACTGAACTGCCGGCCCTCAGCGTCCACTTTCAGGCAACACCTTGATGTCCAGCAGATCTTCAACAACCCGGGTACGAGCGTCCTCCGTGGGGCGACTGTCCAAACAGCGACTGCAGAGCCTGGCCAGCAGAACGAGCGTCCGTCCCCATGGTCGAGGCTACAGCCTGCACGGTGTCTGAGGGGCCATTGTGATGAGAGAAGAAGAGAGAGTCGCACACGACTGTCAAAGCTCGCTGGTACTCCTGAACAAAAGCTGGCTTGGAATCGTCTCTTAAGTCCCCTGGGGAAAAAAAAATGTTACGTCAGTTTGTGTTCTGTTGAGGTGGTGGAGACATTTCGGTGTGTCAGTGAAGTCAGATAAGCAAACAGGAAATGTACTTTGTGCACCAGTAGTCCATAGGCAACAAATCAGGTTTCATTTTCAGATAACCAACAGGAGGTGACACTGCCGTGCTGCCAAGTCAATATGGTGGAGTTCAGTGGTGCCTGTTCTGATCCGACACATGCAGAGCATCAACTGCTTAGCCCCCCATAGAGTAACTAACTGCATCAGTTAACCACCTGAAGTGACTCGGCAGCAGTGCAGTGCCTCTTTCGGTGAGTTGCCTTTTGACAAGTTGATATTGTTTCTGTGGATTGCCAGAGCTGGGGCTGCGGCAGGCCAGGACAGGCTGTGGAGGGGGAGGGGGGGGGGGGGGTCAGGATGAGTGGCATGGATGCAATGCCAATGAGGTGACAGAAGATGGGACAGCAAAAAAAAAAAGAAAAAAGAAAAGTTGCATCATTGTGGAGCCCATCCCCTCCCAGTGGGCATCATCACATCCACCTAACACCAGTCCCCATGAACTGACCAACAGACTTGAACACACACTCACCCATGGCCATAGATGTGGACAGGATATCAAAACCGACATCACCACAGATGCTGGACATGAAAAGCCACTGAACCCTGGACTTTTTGTAGAGCAATGATGACCACTGAGAATGCCGATATTACAGACTTGTATCTTGGTCTGACACTACATGACAGAGGTGTACTACGGTGTTTTTCCCAATACATCCAGGAATCGTCCAAATACAGTACACATGGACACCTGCGATTTAGTTTTGGCCAGTTGAACACTACTAAAAAAGATGCTTCTAGTGAGTGGATGACCTCACAACACACTCTACCATTCAGTGTAGGCGCTGGCCCAGACTGACACCAATCTCACCAAGACCTACCTTTGACAGCACTAGACTGCACCACCATGGATCCCTTATGCTAACAGCTGCTGTAAACTAACAGCAATGCACACTCCCTTGGGGATGTAGGCTCCATATTCCTTCCTACAGCCATGCGCTCAGCATGTTTTGTCCATCACAGAGCCAGCTGTGGTTAGCACACCTTCAGCAAAATTCCCATGCATGGGAAGATGCCGTTTTATGGACGCCGGCATGCTGGCTGGCTCTCTTGCTCTCTCTTGAGATCACACCCTTCCCGGGCCACATTTTGCTTGGTCATAAGAAAAACTCTCAAGATGGCCACAACATCAGGCTCAAAATCATTTTTGAAAAGGTTGGGGCAGTGGGGGAGGGTCAATATGAACACTGAAGATGAACAGCTCACCAGACTGGATGTAAAGCCAGGCAATGCACACTGGTAAACAGGTGACCAATCACTCACCAGACTTGATGTGTGTAATGCATGAACACAGATGAACAAATGATTCTGGTAAAAAAAAAAATCACCAGACTAGATGAGGACCAGCTATGAACATAGATAAACAGATGATCCAGGTAAACAATTCACCAGATTTGATGAGGACCACCAATAAACACAGATGAACAGATGATCCAGATCACCAGACAGATGATCCTGGTAAACAATTCACCAGACTACCAGACTGGCTGTGACCAGCAACGGCATGAACACAGATGACCAGGTGACCCTGGCAACCACTCACCAGACTTGATGTGGGCCAAGCAGTGAACCAGCACCAGCACAAACTCCCCCACAGTGTCCAAACGGGCGGCACGCACGTACAGGATGCGATTGTTGGCGTCAAAGTGGAAAGAGTTGCGGTAGAGGTTGCGAGTGAGGTGAGGGTTTGCTGGGATGCGGTCGGCCAGCAGAATGGTCACCGGGGCATGCTGGCAACGGGCGGCCACCATGCCGGCGATGTAGGAACCAAACTTGTAGATGACAAACGACCGTGCGTCCAGGGCGCTGACGTCCAGAGGTGAGAGGTCTTTGTCCCCAGTCCACTGGGAATCCCGGGCATCTATGTGACCATCTGAAAACAAAGAATTCATCCCTTTTACTCCTTTTAATGAAGGCAATGCATTGCCTTAAATAGATGCAATGATGCATATACAGACTGATCCTTCTGAGCAAATTTCAGAACACAATGGACGGCATAGTTATGATTTCTCTTTGTTCATCACAGATTAAAAAGCCAAAAAAAAAAACAAACCTAAAAACAAAAAAAAAGACATTTCATTTCTGCCAGAGACACCATTACCAAAATTACATATTTATCACACCAATACCAAAATTACATATTCATAGATGTATTTCTTACTGTCTTGCACATCCTGTGTTAAAATTCTTATGAAAACTACAAAAATACACAAAGCTATTAATGTCTTGCCCTTTTCAGGCTTGTTTCTGACTTGCAACTAAAGGAACATTTCGTGTTTTTTCGAAAACAAAGAAACATGTTTTAACATTTGCCACTGCTCAGATCTTTGTAACAGCCTAAACCGGATCCTCTGTTCAAGAGCTGACGACAGTACCTGAAGATGCTGGCGCATTCTGCAGAGCACCCTCGGCAACCGCCTTTTTCACCTTCTCCAGTTTCTGGTAGAGAGGGGAGGCCATCAGGAGGGCGAGGAGCTCGGCCTCGTTGAGTGGAGCGGACTGGGTGAAGCTGGATGGCATGCTGCCCTCCTGGGAACTAGGGACAGACTGCTCTGGAACTGTGGGTTGTGCAGGAGTGCTGCCAGAGTCGCCAAATGACTCTGGAACCCTTGTTCCTTCCTTCCTTGCCAGGTGATCCACATTGAGAGCTTCCTGGAGGGTCAGGGACTGAGGGCAGAAAAAAGCACACGATAGTCATCAGTGGGGCTGCTCAAACACACAGAAAGAATCAACATTGCTGCATACTATTACACACTAATATTGCAGACACCATTTTCCATACAGACTCATTGTCAGTTCATGGGACAATCTCTGACCCATGTCATGCTTACACCTGATCTGGTATTTTTTTATGCACGCACATTCTGTTCAGGTGTCTATCTGGGTCAGTGTCGCAACACACTTGTTGACACACATAAAGCCACAGTTTCTGCATTCCTTTACTCATTACGCGTTTCAGCACACATCTGCAATGCATTATTTTTAGTGCGCCATATAGTTTTAAGTCACAACTATTTAATGCCGTCAAATTAAACACTGAATCCTCATTAGTGTGAACATAAGATATTTTGTCTAGGCATGGATGGGAAGTTACCACATTAAACATTCCTGGGTGAAGATAACTGAAATATATCGTGAGGGGCACCCATTACTGAATGTCATCTCTCATGCAAGCAGGTATGTGCTGGTGCACATAATACCAGACACAGTTTTACACACACACACAAACGCATGCACACACACACACACACATACACACACACACACACGAACGTGCACACACACACACACAAACACACACTTCCTATCTAAAATCATATTCATGCACCCATAAACAGATGTTTACAATAGTGTTTCTCAAATTGCTGCTTTTTACTCTTTAATTATTTTACACTTGCCCTTTTTTGAAGCCAGGTCACTGCACAGTCTGTTTCTTTTTTTGACACAGAATGAACTTGGAGGAACATGTGACACAACTTCACATGGCAGAAAAATTTCAGTCATGTATCAAATACAAATTTTTACATACAGTTGTACCATTGTAAATACATGAATGGAAAAATTGAATTTCATAGCCAAACCCTACAACAGAATTCCATTTTCCTCCATCAAGTGACTTTGCATTAGGTGGACATGCTTCATACAAAACACAAACCAGACTGCCGAGTCTTCAGGATCCAGATTTTGATAAAAAATGGTCTTACTTTTGTTTTCCAATTAAGAAAATTTGAGTATGATTTTCTCGCGCGCACACACACACACATGCACACGCACACACACACACACACTCACGCAAGCATATGTGCACACACAGACATACACGCACGCGCGCACACACACACGCTTACACACATGCGCGTACACACACACACACACACACACAGAGTTAGAAATTTGAGTACCACAGACACGCGCCCCACACACACGCACACACACACACACACACACACACACACACACGATCCGCACACAAACACACAGCACGCACACAACCACACACATAGCCTACACACACACACACACACACACACACACACCCCTACCTCATCCTTCTTCAGTCTCTCCAGCTCTCTCTGCTGGTACTTCTCCATCTGCCTCAGCTGCTGACTGGCGTCCTGCTTCAGCTCCTGTTCCTTCTGCTGCAGTTTCTCCTGGCGCCGCTTCTTCAGGCGCTCCTGCAGACCGCTCTGCATCCTCAGACGGTCGGCCTCCACCTTGCTGATCAGGGTGTTCATGTTGTGCTCGTGCTGCTTCAGCAGCATCTCCTGCTCCTCCGGGCTGGCCCCCGACGCCTTCAGGCGGTCCATCTCCTCCTGCAGGAATGTGAGGCTCTATCGTCATGTACTGAAGCCTCCCAGTGAAGCTCCTTCCATGCAGATTATCTCCCTTCCTTTCATCTTCACCAGACATCGCTCTCAACTACATGGTCTGGGCATTATGGTTCCCAAACAATCCATACATTTTACTAGTACATTACTCTATTTTCAGATGTTACAGGATGTGGTGGACCTTCACTCATCAAAGCACTCCCTGTCATAAATCCTTTAACAAATAGAGTGGGTTCATGTAGATGTGGGTTCATTGGAAGTGTATAGTTCAAATGATGGGACTGACCGTTTGTTTCTGTTCTGGTGTAAAGATACTAATTTGGTGTCAACGGGTAAATTGCATTTGAGAGATACCTACAGTTTTTACTAAAACAGTTATGTCTCAGAGATGTGGAGGTTTTTGTGTCTGGATTCATGGGTACAAAGGAAGCATGGGGAAGGCTGAAGATGACTTTTCTTAAAAACACCCTTTCTTTGTCAGGTCTACACCTACTTTTCATACAAACTCCCTCCCTCAAGTCTTACATTTCGAGAAAATCTCTCTGTTTTATTTAATTCTACACCAACTTTCCATAAAAACTCCCTCCCTCATGTCTTATATTTCTAGAAAATCTCTCTGTTTTCATCAATTCTACACTTACTTTCCATAAAAACTCCCAGTCTTATGTCTTGTATTTATAGAAAATCTCCCTTTCTGTCAATTTTACACCTGTTTTCCATAAAGACTTCCTCCCACATGTTTTTTTTTTTTTTTTTAGAACATCCCTGTGTTTGTCCTACTTTCCATAAAGACTCTTTCGTATGTCTTATGTTTCTCGAACACCTGGCTTTATTTCCTGCTGAAAGAACTCCCTCACTAAAGTCTGTCTTTTCTGAAATGTTCTTGCTCTACTTTACATTAAATTTACCTCCCCACCAAGATTTCCTACCCTCTCACTTTAAACCTTACTGTATAGAATTTCTGCAAACCTTTATGGAAAGGTTTCAGTGGAATATTTCACCTAGATAACGACCTCTTCATGATACTATACAAACTAATAGCTTGGATGAAGGCAGGAATCCAGACTCCTGCGAGATCTGCATCAGGGACTCATGGTAATGAGCGTGCCTTCCTTTTCATTGCCCATTTTTACACATTCTGCTTCAAGAAAGCTATATATATTTGAAATTGTATCTGTCAGCCGTGCCTCCCTGATGAGTCTGATCCAGCAGACGAAAGGCTTAGGAGCAGGCAAAAAACAAACAGATCTGTCTTGAGGAAGGATTATGATGGTTCCCCTGTGTTGCTAGTGAAGGTTTACCAATTATAAGTTTCTCTGATTTTATGTTCTCATTTTCTTTCTCTCCCTTCCATTTCCCCCCAGCCCCCTTTTAAATTTTTTTTTTCAAAATTTAATTCAAATCTTTGCCAAGTCATTAAAGTAATAACAGAGGAATTGTTAGCCTACACTTGTTTTCCCCCATTACTAAATTGTTCGGCATGATATTGTTTGGTCCAAGTAAAGGCTGTTCTGCACAATTCTTAGCAGCTGACATTGCTTGGGTTATTAAACAGCAGAGCTGACCACTCTGACTGTTTCACATCTTTTTACCTCCCTTGCATCCTGAAGAGGATCCTCAAGCATAGGCTCAAAGATTTTTTCCCCTGCATTTTACAATGTTTATATAATGATGTTACTTTTTATAACAACTTATTTTCTTACCACACTTTCTTTTCGTTTTACTTTCTATCCTACAAGGGGTGCTGTTAGATTTTTTTTTTTTTAAACCCTTGGTAATGAGAACACCATAGAATTCTAGAGTGTGGTGTCTCCCTTGAGGCCAAGGGTGTACTACAACAACTTGTTGCGCCTCCTTGATGAATCTGATCCTGCAGACAAAAGGCCTAAAAGCAGACAATATAAATTGATCTGTCTAAGAGCAGACAATATAAATTGATCTGTCTTGATGAAGTATTTTGTTGGTTACACTAAAGGCCTAAGAGCAGACAATATAAATTGATCTGTCTAAGAGCAGACAATATAAATTGATCTGTCTAAGAGCAGACAATATAAATTGATCTGTCTTGATGAGAGTATTTTGTTGGTTACACTAAGCTGCAAGTTGAATAGTTCAACAATCTTACTGATTTCATGTTTTTGTATTCTTTCTCTTCCTCCCATTCCCCTCTCCCTTATTTTTTCTTATTAAATTTGAATCTTCGCCAAGTCATTAAAGTACTCATGAAAGATTTGTTACCCTGCACTTGTTTTCCCCCACTACTAAACTGTTCAGCACGATATATATCTAAAGAACATGTCAAGATCATTTGAGAAAAAAACTAAGCGTGCAATAAAAAGTCACTTATTCTGAGAGTGACACACAAAGACAGTAGGGGAAAACGTGCTACTCATACAAACGTGTTTAAATCAACCACATTAAGTAATACTTATCACTGAAGTTTGAATTTCTGGATGCTTCTCTCTCTCTCACATATGCACACACACGTAATCACCTTAATCATATACCTGTTCAAACACAAAACAAAGAAATATCAAAGTTAAGCAAAGCCTTCTAAACAGACTTTGTCATGTCTATTTTCATGAGTCCATTGTGTACCTTCAGTTTCTGTTTGTTCTCTTCAATCAGTTCCTCCTTCCTCTTGTTGAGGGCCTCGATGTTTCGGTCATGTTTGTCCTTCTCCTTCTTGGTCTCGTTCTCCAGTTCCTGAGAATAGGCAGACATCTCCGCCTCCAGGCGTTTCTTCTCCGACTTCTCAAACTCTGTCAAGCACATCAACATGCATATGCAACTGAACAACTGCATAGCAGAGGAAAATAAAAAGCTAGCAATCAATGTTTAAATCTGTTGAGACTTGTCCAAACTGGAGGGAAAGATACCTGAGGAAAGATCAGAAATAATTCAGGAAGGCAGGCCCCAAGTCTTTCTAGATAACCGACTAGAATCCTCAATTTTGTCGTGAGCTGGATGATTGCTTCAATTCCATGTAGAACCTGCCAGAAAGGGAGCACACTCACAGACTTCCAAAGCGCCTCATTATGAGGAATACTTGTGTTAGAGCTTGGTTAAAACACACGTCTGGTTGGTAATGGAAAACATGGGACCTCTGTGAAACAAACAAACAAACAAAAACTCTGCTGCTTTGGCCTGGTCCTCGCATATGGCTGGTTTGTCAGAAAAACTGCTGTGTCAGATGCCCACCCACCCAGAGGCTGCTGGTTCGAATCCTGGCAGCACCAGAGAAAAAAAAATATCTCACAGCAGAGTGACATGATCTGAATGCAATCCGGTCCCTGTAGTGTGTAACTTCAGGGCTGAAACACTTGCCCGAGAGGGGGGGGGGGGGGGGGGGGGGGAGTTGTGGGGGAAGGAGGGGGTATGCTTCTCTGAAGGCCCTCTGCTGCAAGCTCTCCTCAGAGCTTCTTCCTAGTGTTTCAGACACAGCCTAAGGGGCTTTCACTTCATGCGCACCAAGTCCAGCAATTGGCAAAAATATGTTGGAGCCACTGAGACCCAACAAAAACACTGGTCCACAAAAACATGACTGTCTATGGTCTCCCTTTCCCCCTTACTTCTGTTTCACGTACCTTTATCAACGGCACTATGACACATAAGGAAGCAACCATTTGTGAACAAAGACAGGGTTCCGTTAATGCGAAAGAATTGAATTCTAAAAGAAAGCCAGGTAAAAATGAGAAAGTAAAATTTTCAAAACACATGAAAATCCTTAAAGTTCTAAAGCAAACAAACACATTACACATATATGTAAATAACATGACAGGCCAGCACCAGACCAGCGCCAGGCCAACTGCAGTCAGCCAGATCAACAATCATACATAGCCACACCATAACTCTAATACTTAATCATGCAATCATGGGAGTCAAATCAAATCTAAAGACGAAGCTGAACTAACACTATCAGTTTTGTCAACAGTCACTGCTGGGTTGGAGTTATCCAGCTGCATCTGTAAAAGGAAAAAAATGAAAAGAGAAATCGAGATTAAGGGGGTGGGATGGGGGTGGAAGTCTTGTTGTTAAGTGCCATGCTGATTGCAGAGGCCATATCAGTGAGCAAAGAGGGGACTACCAATCAACATGCAACGTACCTGTGTGAAATTCACATTGAGGCAACTGGAAGATACACAAAGCAGCAATCAAAATCTGCTTTTGAATTCAAAACAAACTTATTTCTGAAGAATAATGAAGTAAACTGGAAACTGCCCACACTGAGCATAAGGCACAATGTCAAGAGCCAGTGGCAAAGTGAGAAGCTTGGTTTTATGTAGGGAGATCAGTGTGTCTAATACATACCAATTTTGCCATCAGACTTGGTTTTATGTAGACAGATAGCAGTGTGCTTAATACAAACCAATTTCAACACCGGATTTAATTTTGTACACAGATACACTCCCAACCATCTTCTTTATCAGTGAAACAGATGACAGTACATAACCATCAGAAGCCATGGCAGGCTGGCTGTTGAAGAGTCACTACACACCTTCCTGCTCTTTCTTCAGCTGTCGTTCCTTCTCCCGATGTCGCGCTGCTCCAGGTCGGCCTTCACCTTCTCCAGATCTGCTGCCGCTCCTTCCGCTGAGCTCACTTCATCATGCTGAGGGCTGTATTCTTTGAGAGCATCCGCAAATTCCTGGCGTAACAAATAGCATATGATGATGTAAGTCGAAGACTTTAGAGTATGCACACACACTGAGCTGTGCTGTCAAAATAGAATTAAATTTGAACACACGAAACAAATACTGTAAATAGCCTTTAGCTGTAGACACAGCTAACTGTATGCCAACTCATATTCTTATGTTCTATATTGATTTCAACTGATCTCTGCTTGTGTTGAAAATACTGTTGAGAAAAGGCCTTCTCATACCACACATATACACACATACATACACAACACACACATACACAACTCACCTTGTAATGGCGCTCCTTCAGAGCCAGCTTGTCACGAGCGAAAGCCACTTCCCAGTCAGTGGCTGCAGTTCTCTGCACTTGATCTTCATCCTCCTGAAGATGCTTATCAAGGTCGGATAACTCTAACTGCTGACGGTTCAACAAAGCTGCCCGGCGTTCTGCCATCTCCTCTGGGCTCAAAACTTCTTTCTGAAAATGAAAGAAATTTAATAAAACACACTCCACACAACAACAGGTGTACACACATGCCTTCATGCAAAACGAGTCATGGTGTTTTATTAAGGGTTTGAGTTGTTTCCCTTGCATTGTTGGTTGTGCCTAAGTTGACCATCACGCATTCAAGCAGCATGCTACCAGCCTCCATCTTTAAGAATGGAATAACAGGTAGGCAGTGCCCATCCATTGCTCTTCATTTGCATGTTTCTGTCACATCCACTGGAATAACTCAGAAGAGTGACTGTTCCTGTGCTCTTTAACACCAGTAGTGGATATGTCTAAATGCAATCTCACCATTCAAAACAGAAAACTCCCAAGTTTATGCCCTAGGTGAGTGCATGTGTTTCAGAAGTTCATGGGGGCAGTCAGTAGGGTGGATGTGGTGGCGCCCTCTGGAGGGCAACACTGACTCATGCTGGCTCAGTGACTCAGCCATTGTTGTCGGTGAGGGTTTGGTAGTTGGTGTCCTGTGTCTGGTGGCTCAGAGAAGACACTGAGCACCACCGAAGTGGCTCAGCTACATCGCAGTGTCTCCTCTGGTGAGTTGCCACATGATAATCTGACACCAACAGGGCAGCGCTGCAATGGGACCAGCCTGGGTGAAACTGTGGGTGCAGAGCTGGAATGAGCAACATGAGGGTACTGCCACTGGAGTGGCCTAGATCATGTGACAGCAACATGAAAAAAAGGATCTAAATACAAAAAAAATTTTTTTAAGCTATGAAACAAACACCCTGAACTGACCTGAAGTGAACCATAAACCTCCAAACAATCACAGCCTCAGTTCTTGTGTAACAAAACCACTTAATATTACTGCTACATGGAAGCAGTTCTGAATTTCCTTGAATATATTCAAGGGCAGACAGAGAAGAATAGTGCTAACAGAAGTTGACAGTGTTTTGAAGAACTGACCTGAACTGAACCATAAACCTCAAAACAATCATAAGTCTCAGTTCTTGTCAACAAAACCGCTAAATATTATTGCTACACAGAAACAGTTCTGAACTGTCTTGAATGGATCCAAAGGACACAGAGAAGAAGAAGAGTGCCAACTGAAGGAACAATGTCATGAAGAACAGAAAAACTATGTTGTTCAAGCCACTGACCTGCAGAGCGGCCAAGTCCGCCTGGTGGCGTTTCATCAGCTCTGCTCGCCGCTTGTCGTGCTCAGCATGCAGCTTGCTCAGAGCTTCGTCCACCATCATGCGTCGCTTGGCCTGGTGGGCTGCTTCTAAGTCCCGCAACTCCTGTAGCATGCAGAAAACATCCAATAATAGTCAGTCTAGAAGACGACGAAAACACTATCTTTCAAACTGGCACAGACAATGTCCATTTTAATCACTGTGTTTCATCCAATTCATCTTCAGGCATGAAAGAGAACAACTGTTCTTCAATTTGGCACATAACACACTTGTCATGAACATTTTAATTGTAATAAAAATCTGACAGAGTAAATAACAAGCATGATGAAAATAGAACTGGGCCAAATGGTGAACACCATACTTATCTCCCTTGTTTTCCTTTCCCTTTACAGACCAAACATGGAGCTGAAATGTGAGGAATTTACCGACTGTTTTCACATATTATGGATCACATACATGGCCCTTCGTATATCTTTTACCACATCCAAAGACATTCACACATCTTGATGTCACATGCAAAACCGTTCATTCAGCATAAGGGTATGATATCAGCCATACCCTAACTGCAGCACGTTAACGAGAGCAGACTGGCTGGCAACTTTCATAGCCAACAGTCTCTTCTTCTCCAACGTGTGTCATTTCTGTCTGTGATATAAGATGCTGGCCATAACCTGATCTGATCAGTTCTTATTTAGCTGATTTCAAAAACTGAATACTTGGCTTCAACATGCTCAACATACTTTCTGGTATGGCTGGTCTGGTTGGATTTGGAATACACAGTTCACATATGTAAAGTTCACTCCTATTATGGCTCCTCCTGACCGAGTTTCAGTCTCATCATGTCAATTATGGATGGGCACCAGAGTGATCTCTCTAAGTAAGTTAACACTGTTCAGCTCTTTCTCAACTAGATCAGTTTTCACACCTTTTCCCACCTCTGCAGGGAGGTGGTAGTGCATCCTGGTGTTTGGGAAGGTAAGTACACTGTAAAACTACTGTTATCTGTAAAATTACTTTTTCTCAAACTTACCTGTCCAAACAAATGTCTGAATGTCGAAAAAGGATGGTGGGTCAATCCTCACCTGAGACATGGTCTGTTTTCAATTCATATGAGAATGTCCCTGTACAGTTCTCCCAGCCTAATATCGAGTGTTCAAATGCTCAAAACCATTTTACTGGTCTCTCTAAACAATCTGGAAGTGCAGTAAGGTTCCACTCTCCCTCAAAGACAAAAAGGCATAATCAAAGATAAAAATACACACAAGATCAGGTAAAAGAGAAGACCCAAAATAACACACCAAGTCTGATCCATAACACAGTCAAAAGTCATGTCAATGGCAGCTTAAAAACCAAAAGCCAAGACCAAAGAACATGGCGCAAAAAGGCATGTTGATTGAATCTCAAACTAAGACGCCAAGTCCAAGACATGCTTAAAACAGTCCTGTCAGGCTCAGCCCAGGGAAGTATTTACCTGAGCATGGCGGGCAGTGAAGTGTTTACCTGAGCATGGCGGGCAGTGAAGTGTTTACCTGAGCATGGCGGGCAGTGAAGTGTTTACCTGAGCATGTTGGGCAGTGAAGTGTTTACCTGAGCATGTTGGGCAGTGAAGTGTTTACCTGAGCATGTTGGGCAGTGAAGTGTTTACCTGAGCATGTTGGGCAGTGAAGTGTTTACCTGAGCATGTTGGGCAGTGAAGTGTTTACCTGAGCATGGCGGGCAGTGAAGTGTTTACCTGAGCATGGCGGGCAGTGAAGTGTTTACCTGAGCATGGCGGGCAGTGAAGTGTTTACCTGAGCATGACGGGCAGTCTGTGAAGTGTTACCTGAGCATGTTGGGCAGTGAAGTGTTTACCTGAGCATGGCGGGCAGTGAAGTGTTTACCTGAGCATGTTGGGCAGTGAAGTGTTTACCTGAGCATGGCGGGCAGTGAAGTGTTTACCTGAGCATGTTTGGGCAGTGAAGTGTTTACCTGAGCATGGCGGGCAGTGAAGTGTTTACCTGAGCATGTTGGGCAGTGAAGTGTTTACCTGAGCATGACGGGCAGTGAAGTGTTTACCTGAGCATGACGGGCAGTGAAGTGTTTACCTGAGCATGACGGGCAGTGAAGTGTTTACCTGAGCATGGCGGGCAGTGAAGTGTTTACCTGAGCATGTTGGGCAGTGAAGTGTTTACCTGAGCATGGCGGGCAGTGAAGTGTTACCTGAGCATGTTGGGCAGTGAAGTGTTTACCTGAGCATGGCGGGCAGTGAAGTGTTTACCTGAGCATGGCGGGGGCAGTGAAGTGTTTACCTGAGCATGGCGGGCAGTGAAGTAATTACCTGAGCATGACGGGCGGCCAGCACAGCTTGTACCACTCTGTCACTGTCCTCCACGCCGTTTTTTTTCCCTGATCCCCTCCTCAATGGCCGCCTTTTCCACCTCCTTTGCCTGTGTGAACACAACACTCAGCCTGTGAGCACACAGTATCAGCTGCATGATCAAAACACTAAGTTTGAGTGAACACACAACAATAGACCATGCAAATGCATGACTTAATTTGAGGACACAAGATTTTCAAACTATCGGTCATTCCAAGCGCAAAGAAAAAAAAAGATGTACAAGCCCCTTTCGCTATCACATGTTGGTGAGCTCATAATGACATACACGCACACATGCATGCAGGAGACCTGAGTACTCTAGCAAAAACATGAATGCATTTTTCTACAGAGTGTACACACAACTCTAAATTTCTGTACAAGCGGGGGTTGGGGGTGGGATTGTTT
>JADBJO010005495.1:5000-12500 GCA_016801955.1 Conus betulinus
TGTGTGTGTGTGTGTGCGTGTGTGTGTGTGTGTGAGTGTCGGAATGTGTGTGTGTGTGTGTGTGTGTGTGTGTGTGTGTGTGTGTGTGTGTGTGCACGCGCTTGCTTAATGTTGGACCGATGTTGGCCTTTTTGCATTTAAGCGAATACTTTAACAGTATGTATGGTTTGATGCTATGGTGTATTTAAAAAAAAATCCACGATTGCCAACCGCACCCCCAGCCCGCTCCCTCTCCCCCTTCCACTCCCCTCCCTCTTTTTCTTTTTTTTCTTTTTTTTTTTATGGTCGTCAACCACCTCTCCCTGAGTGTCCCTCCACTTATTTTTCTAATTTTTGTGAGCATGTGTTCAGATGCATATTGAAAGACAGGTGTTATATTTTCCTTCCGTTCTTTTTGCCCGGAACGGATCCACCAAATGACTCAATTTGTTGTATATTTTTATATGTTCCATGTCAATGTCTATCGTGTATGTCTTTTTCTTAGTTGACAAAAGCCGTTTTCTCAAATTGTTTTGTTTTAGGATTGCCTGTTGCCGCTCTCACAGTGTGCTGTGGCGCATGGCTGTACAAAAACGAAATCCTGCTCTGAATATGATAAAAGATTTCTGTTGCAGAGCAGCTGCTGTTTTGGGTTTAACCTGTTACATTCTAATTCTTATGTGTATTTTGCTTCAACTTTGCTTGTCAGAATGGTGATATGTCCAAATGTTGGCATGTTACATATGAACGTTTCGTCTTAGTATCAGCTGTAAAATAACCATTGCATCTATGAACTGTCAGGGCTTGGCTAATCCACAAAAACGAAGATTGTGTTCAACTATTTAAAAGAAAAGTCATACTCTATATACTTGTTACAGGATGCACATTTCCGACCAAAATTAGAAAATTATGTTCGTGCAGAATGGGGTTATGAATGTTTTTTGCGTCTAATAATTCACAATCTCGCGGGGTGGCTATTTTATTCAATAATAACTTTTAACTTCAGTTTTAAAAAATTATTATAAAGACACAGCAGGTAATTTCATTTTTGCGTCAGTAAAAATGATGGACAAAGAATGTCTCATTGGCAGTATTTACGGACCTAATCGTGATGAGCTAGAGTTTTATGTGGAGTTGGAAGATCATATCTGAGAAGTCAGAGCTGAAAATGTCATAATTGGAGGCGATTGAAATTTAGTTCGCAACTACTCTTGACATTGCTATAACTATAAACATAATGATAATCCCAAAGCTCAAGAGCAAGTAGAAAACATGGTGGATGGTTTAGACTTAACTGACATCATCTGGCGTGATTTAAATCCGGATTTACGTAGATATACTTGGAGGAGAACAAATCCGTGTCAACAGAGTCGTTTAGATTTTTTTCTCATTTCAGACTGGCTTTGCAATTACGTTACAGACGCTGCCACTGATATCTTATCAGGTTACCGAACGGACCACTCCTTAAATTACAGTAACTTTAGAACAAGGTAGAGAGATAAAGAGAAATTTATTATGGAAATTCAATTCTTCTCTATTAAAAGACACTAATTACATAAAAGAAGTAAACCAGGTAATCCAAATGGGTACCGAGGAATACGCAGCACTTCCCTATTGTCATTGTGGGTTGGCCCAAATTCCTAAATCAGAAATTCACTTTGTTATCTGATCAACTTTTTTCTGGATACATTGCTTATGAAGATTAGAGGAAAAACCATTTCGTATGCAACGATGAAGAAACAGAAAGACGCAGAAAAAAAGAAAGATCTTGAAGATAATATTCAATTACTCGAGAGGAAAGTAGCATTATCAGAGCAAGAAAGGTTTGAGCTTGAAAAATGCAGACAAGATTTAATTAGTCTGAGGGAAAAGAAAATGAAAGTGTGCTGTTGCGTTCTAGGGCGAGATGGGTCGCAGAAGGGGAAAAGATAACAAAATATTTTGTGGACTTGAAAAACGCAACTACGTTAATAAGATATATAATCACATTACGCATGATAACGGTACTATTTTAAAATGATACCGATGACATTGCTCAGGAAGTAAATAACGTTTTACCGAAAATTGTATTCTGAAAGAGACGTAGAGCCTTGTGAAATAATTGATTTAGTAGAAGACTTGCCCACGTTAACTGAAGGTCAAAGAACGTCTTTAGAGGGAAAAATTACTTTAGAAGAAGCGGTTGCTGCTCTAAAAAAATATGTCAAATATGAAAAGTCCTGGGCGCGACGGTTTCAAAGCAGCGTTTTTCAAATTTTTCTGGCTTCAACTTGGTCCATATGTTGTGAGAGCGATCAATGATGGAATGATAAAATGGAATTCTCATCAAGACAAAAACAAGGTATTATTATATGTATTCCAAAGGGCGACAAACCTAAAGACCTGATCAAAAAACTGGAGACCCATCTCGCTTTTGAATATTGTGTACAAAATAGGATTTACTTGTATAGTTAACCGACTAAAACATGTACTTCCTTCTATCGTCAATGAGGATCAGACTGGGTTTATTCCTAACATATATTTGGGAGATAATATTCGTCTTATCCATGACATACTTGATTTAATTATTGTATAAAAAAAAAACAGGTTTATTCTTTGCCTGGGTTTTGAAAAAGTATTTGACAGTGTAAGTTATGATTTTATATGTTTAAGGTATTACATGCCTTCCGCTTTGGTCCAAGCTTCTGTCAATGGATACAAACATTTTATACAAGTATTAAATCAACTGTGTCTGTGAATGGAAAATTGGCTGGGGTGGTTCCCTATTGAGAGGGCATGCCGTCAAGGTGACCCAATGTCTCCCTATTTATTTGTTATGTGTGTTGAGATTTTGGCAAATATGATAAGACAAAACAAAAGTATAAAAGGAATTCAAGTAGCCGTTAATGAAAACAAGATATCGCAGTACGCAGATGATACTGAACTATTGCTAGAGGGAGATCGGAAATCATTTGAGGAATCTATTTGCACTATTGAACATTTTGGAAAAGTGTCTGGACTCTAAAAGCAGAAAAAAACGCAGTATGGCTAGGTAGTAAACGAAATTCCCCTGTTAAGTATATGCCACATTTGAACATAAAGTGGAACCTCCCAAAATGTAAAATTTTGGGCATCTGGTTTACATGTGACATAAAACAATGCGAAATTATGAATCTTGAAAAAAAAAGTTTGCGGAAATCAAAGCACTGTATAAAACTTGGCTCAAAAGACAGATAACGCCTCTTGGCAGAGTAGCAGTGCTTCAATCTATGATTCTTTCTAAACTAATCCATCTATGGATGTTATTACCAAAACCACCGGACTATATAATTGGTGAAATCCAGAACGTTATATCTAAGTTCGTTTGGGGCAAATTAACAGGAAAACGTCTGTGAAAAGTGTTGGACAGGGAGGAATCGGAATACCAAACATAAAGAAGAATATAAATGCTTTAAAAAAGTAACTTGGATTCGTAAAATCTTATCCAGTAAACATAGATGGAAGAAAGTGCTTCTTTTGGTGTATCAAAAAGCAGAAATTATCAATAAACTAGGATCCAATCTGCCATGGAGTGATAAACTAAACAAGTTCTGGAGAGATGCATTCAACGCTTACGATAGATAGGTAAGGTTATTCGTGTTAACTCTACGGAAGAAGAATTCTGTTCAGAGCCTTTGTTCTGTAATCTCAACTTAAAACTTGGGGCAGATCAACCTTTTTATAAAAAACTGGGTTGAAAATGATGTATTCTGCATACAGAATCTGCTGGATGAGAACATTGAATTTTTGAGTTTCCAATCCTTTGTTGATAAACATAGTGTCAATACGGACTTTGTAACATACAATGGCTACGTTAGTGCTGTGAAAAAGTATTCGAGAGAAACTGGACTAGAAACGAACTACTGTGAGGAAGGTATGACAAGTAAATTATTAACTGAAATCCGTTTAGTTTCAAGAGCAGTCTCACATTACTACAGTTTATTAAATCAGGACACAACAGAACCAGGCTTTTGCAATAAATGGAATGTAAGATTACAGAAGGAAGTTATATGGGTTTAAAACTTTTCACAAAATTCGACAGATAAAGGATATATTGCCAAGATAGTTTCGAATGAGAATTATTAACAGAATATTGGCAACCAATGTTATTTTGCAAAGCATGGAAATTGAAGAGTGAAATGCTGTTTTTGTGATAGAGAAAAAGAAAACATTCAACATATATTTTGGCACTGTCAGCATGTACGAAACTTTTGGCAAGAGTTTCAAAATGTGGTCAATAGAAAATGTAAATTTATGAAACTATTGCTTGATGAAAACATAATCCTGTTTGGTTGTGACTGTAATTTTAAATCTGATAGAACGTTTGACTTAATCCTGCTACTCGCCAAATTTTATATTTATAAGTGTAAGTATGAAAAGAGTCTACCGTCAGTTCAAATATTTGTTGTGTTGTTGAAAGCCAGATATGAAATAGGAAAGTATGCTGTTCGTCTTAACTTATCCCATAGAAATTTCGTACCACAATGGCGTCCATATTTGCCATTATTGCAGTGAAACGCAAGTTATGAATTGTACACAAAGGCTATGGCAATGCCCAACTCTGTGTGTGTGTGTGTGTGTGTGTGTGTGTGTGTGTGTGTGTGTGTGTGTGTGTTGGTTAGGGTTTTTTTTTATTTGTGCGTTTGGTTTTATTTTTCGTTTTTCGGTTATAAAAGAAGCCTTATATGTCAACAACAAAAAAAAACCTGGAAAGTTCCCAACCACCTGCAGGAAAAACACAACTTCATTAGTACAAACCCTAACTTCCATACAATTATCAAAGCATGCCTGGCTGCCTCAAGATTTCGCCTTCAGTCTCTCTTTGGGTCTCTGGCGATGTTTCAGTGCCGGCAACTCTGTAGAGACTGGAGGGAAATCCTCGCTCACCCGACTAATACAAAACACAGGTGAGTATCTGTTAGGTAAACAGATTAACCGGTGTTTCGGGTTTACCTGTCCCGGTCTAACGTGTCCCCAAAATGTCGGAGAGCTGAAAAAAAAACATGCTAGTGCTTCTTGTGTGGGGGCGTTCTACATCTAGTGGCAATACAAAGAGTCCAAGCAAGACAAAGGTGGCAGGTCTGCTACATCAAGTGGTAGGAAAAAGTGTCCGAGAAAGCCAGTGGTTGAATATCTGCTGCATCCAATAGCATGACAAAGATTCTAAGTGAAACAAAGGTGGCACATCTTCAACATCAAATGGCAAGACATGAATTCCAAGTAAGACAAAAGTGCAGGTCTTTTACATCAAGTGACATGACAAAGAATCCAAGTAAGACAAAGGTGACAGATCTGCTACATCAGCTGGAAAGACATAGGATCCAAGGAAAGAGAAAATGCCTACCCTTAATAATATTGAAGAGAATGGACTTACTGAGCGTCTGTTCATCAAGGATCTGTGTTATGATGGGAGGGACTTGTCTTCTCCATGGAAGTCGGCAGAATACCTTAACTGCTGCAGTGTGGCTTGCTTAGGCAGAGGTTAGTGAAGCAGACCAAGGCAGATCTCTCGTAAGGTACGAGGACGCCTGCAGACCAGCCTCAGGATACACTACCTTGGGAACATATTACCCTGCTTGAAACACCCCTGCATCTGGTACAGCAAGATATACAAGTCGTAGGTGTACTTTTATTGATTATGATCTGGCTCCATCGTCTTGATATAGTCACGTTGTTCATATTATTGGATGATCCATTATGTGGTGCTATCGGATGTTTAATGCTGCGTAGCTGTACCTTAAGAAAGCAAACATGAATGCAGGATGCAGTTTCTTAATGCTGCCCAGTGTTGAATGTGACTTCAGCTGATATTGAGATGATTTTTAAAGCGGAGTTTTGTTTTCGAAAAACATTGTCGCACAGGATGTCAAAAAAATTAGATCATTTACTTGATGATGACTGTTGCCACCATTTTTGTTTCCATACAGCTAGTGGGTACCAAAGACATTGATCACCCTGCCTTGCCCTGCCTGGCTGTTCCTTGTCCTCTCCTTCTGTGTCTTGTCGTGCCCTGTGTTGCTGCATGTGTGCTCCCTGCTTCCACTCTCACAATTTTGTGGTTCAAGAAAACAGATGTAGAATGGTCTGGCTTTTTGTTTTAATCCTTAGCCGTTAAATACAAGGGCCTTAGCCCCATACTTTCTTCAAGTTTTTAACACAAAACCTGGCTACCTGTCTGCTTGTTTTTTTCTTCCGGTCCTTTTGCTCTGTGAACGAATGGTTTTGAAGAATGTGACTTTTTTGTTGTTTTCTTTTTCTTTTTTCCATGTCGTTTTAACACGATCGAAATTCCTGACATTTTCGCAGTGGCTGAATGATTGATGTGATTTTAATGTTCCACATTCTTTGTTTTACTTTTCAACTCCCTGTGCCTCTCAAATTGTCGTGCTGTTTATAGCCCAGCCGACCACAGAGGCCTCACTGGTGCTCTGACCACGCCCACTAGCATCACCCCAACGCCATTTACTCCAGCTCAGTAATACACAGCAACATTCAGGCCTGTCCTAACTCAGCCTCAACAACGGCGATTTACAAATAGCAGTCAATTTGTTAGGTCGTTTTAAGGAGCCCAGAGGAGACACTGCACTACTGGAAAGCTGTTACTGATCTGTGATGCCTCTTCTGATCCCAAATGTTCAAGACACCATCGACCAGGAACTCTACTGTCACTGCATTCATCCAGCAACAGTTGTCTTGATGTTGACACACACACACACACACACACACACACACACACACACACACACACACACACACACACACACATCGTTAACTTGAATTGGCATAGATTTGAACGTGTTCATGAAGTTGAAACTTATGATGAGATGTTCAAGTATTCAACACAACAATCCATCTCCCATTCTTCCACCTTCTCTCTCTCTCTCTCTCTCTCTCTCTCTCTCTCTCTCTCTCTCTCTCTCTCTCTCTCTCTCTCTCTTACCCTCCTTTGCGTTTTCAATTCGACAGATTCTTTTCCTCACGCCAACCTTCACATATATACTCCCTCTCTTCCCCCTCTTTCCTCTCATTCCTTTCCTTCATCTGTCATTCTTCGTTCCATGCCATCAGAAGGTGAAAACGCTGTCAACATTCAGTCTGCCCTGCCTGCATGAGTTCAACGCAACTGACTGATGCCCTGTGGAAGGTTGACGTAACTGTGACGTGGGTTCGACACAAGGTGATGCCTTCACCCGATCCTATGTCACAGATAACGTCGCTACAGTGCTTCCCTTCCCCACCATGATGATTAGTTATGTGAATCCAGTGAAATAGTCGGATGTTTCGTTGCTGTATGTCTGCCCTTTGTGACACAGATAGCAGGTGACATGACTTCACACACATCGGTGTAAAAGGCTGAAGGCCTTCAAGATCTGAGAGATTTTCAGAATTGACCTAAATTGTATTATTTCATATTGCACGTGTTGAGTAGTTTTCTTTCTAACCTGTTAACTGCGCTCTTCTTTCGTGATATATTTCATTGGTTTTCAGTTTCTTCTGACAGCC
>JADBJO010005495.1:22500-30000 GCA_016801955.1 Conus betulinus
CCTCTCCAGGTACTCTTTTTACCATCTTTTCCCTTTATCTTTATGTCTTCTATGTTCTTGTAGGTTTTCATGAAACAGTGACCTGGTTTCTCACATAGACGGCACTGCGGAATCACGTGGATAATACATCATGTTAAACACTTCAGCTCAGTCAGTGATTACCGATGATCACACCCGCACAGACACCTTTGCTCCAGCAGACACGGGTACTGGTGTACCACAAAACAAGTTACCCCAAAATGGATGCATTGAAATGGTATTCAACGAGGAGTATGTACCTTGGGACAATCCCAGTAATATTGTCAGACCAGATGTGGAAATTTTGGGAGCTCAAATCAAAAAACACAGGGATGGCTTTCCTGTTTCTAATTGGTGGGCCTGGTAACGTCATCAATATGGTGGTGTTTACAAACAAGGTCTTCAGGACCGGGTCAACTTGTGTCTCTTTGCTCTGGCTTTAGCTGATGAAATGAACTTAATATTCCTAATCATTAGCATTAGCAATGGGGAAAGACTCTACCTTCAGTTTGCTACAGGCGAAACTTATGGTCCCATTACCAGGCTTTTGCATGCCAACTTTATCCGAGTTTTCACTGGATTCACCTATGTTTCCTCCGTTCTGTCCGCCATCATTGCCTGCGAGAGATGCTACTGTGTGCTTCGTCCACACAAATACCAGACTTTGATGCGCACGAGGACAATGGTTGCTATCATTGTTGCTGATTATTTCCTCGTCATAGGGCTGTTTTTCGTTGCAGTTGGACTCCGATATCGCAATGCATGTGTGTATGACCCAGTTTCAGGTGCAACTAGAACAGTACCTGTGCTGACTGATTTTTACGAAGAAAACAGAGGGCTTAATGACTTCTTGTATGGTGCATTGATTGGTGTTGTGTGTTGCCTATTGGGGTGTTTACTGTGGTAATTGTAGCAACACTGATTACTGCTGTGAAACTTCGTCAGATTGTGACATGGCGTGCTGAAACATCAGTCCTATCACTTCAAGGGAAATAACTCTGACAAAGATGTTAATTGGCATTTCCGTACTTTTCGTTTTCTGTGTTTTTCCAACTGCTTTGACTCGTTTCATGGTTTCCGTGTTCCCAGAAATCAGCCCAGGACGACGAAATCATAATTTCTTTCACTTGTGTGTGTCGATTAGTGAATTACCCAGCTTCATAAACAGCGGTTTCAATATTGCTGTGTTCTATGTGATGGGATCTCGTTACAGACAAACGTTTTGGTCACTGTTCGGAAGGTAGATCCAATACGTAAAACATATAACAAATATCCTCAATTTCCACAAAAAATGAAACTTTTTCAGACAGGAAGCAAAGAAACACTCTGTTACGAATGGTGTGCGGTGCGTGTTTTGCTGTCTGACTCTCACCTAAATAAGTCTTGGCGTGTGTACGTCTTTTCTCTACACACACCCACACCACACGAAGATAGATAGCAAAGCACCAAGTTAAGTTTCTTTTTCGTTCTTTGCTTTGCTGAACCATCAAATCAAAACAAGTGCAAGATACATAATAAACAAAAGCAGACAATATGTTATATATCAATATACTCTTGCCACCAGAAGTCGCTCAAGGAGCAGTCGCTGAAGGAAGCAGAAGAGGTCCACTGAACGTCGTTCCGACGTAGAACGAAGCCGCTCACGGAAGCAGTTTGTGGAGTCCTTCTAGGGACTCCCACATGACCGAAGAAGAAACACAAGTCGTCGTCCCGACGAACTCTGAAGCACCTTCACAGACCAGCTGGTTGCTGACCACACGGACAGCCTCTCCACATCCCCACGGGGCGGAAACAGCGGCTGGGCTCGTGCTGCACCCCACACATATTTGGCAGTGCACACACGATGTCTACTGACCACTCCGTCAGCCCCTCTACACCCCTACGGGGCAGAGACGGCGGCCGGGCATGGGCTGCACCCTACACCCCTAAGGCAGTCAGTTCCAGGTCGGACACGGGACTTCACCGACACCTGGGGAACTGATAGCTACCTTGATTATCTAGCCTACTTCCTTCATATTTATCGTTCTTGTTTGTCACTAGTGGTCACTCTTAATATGATATAATTTTACTGGAATTCGGGAGGAAAATATCCATACTTAAATATACTAACTTTCAATACAGTGGATGCATTACAATAGAAAATTTTCTTTGATTAACACCATAATTGTTTACACTGAAGGAAAGAATTTCCGCATGGAACCCTTTTTCAAAGTATCAAGAATACAATTATTACAGAGATAAAGGGATGATTCTCTTTTGTCCCAATTGTATGAAGAAAAGAATGTTTTTATCTCTTCACATCATCATTAGATGTGTCCAATTACATTTCAAGGAACGATTTCCGTTCGTCCCTTTTTATAAAAAAGAGAATGTTCATCATTATCACTAGACGTATCCACAACAGGAATCAGAATACATGTTGCAATAATTTATGCACAATAATTTTCATTGCTTATTTCCAGAGCTCACCAACATTCGCATCATTATAATACTTTAGGGAAAAGATAAACAACACACTTTTTTCAATAATACATTGATATAACTAGATTACTTTTATACGAACACATATAAGTATACATATTCTTTCTTTCATCTACTCACTCCATTCTTTTAATCCACTTCTCGACACACACATTCACTAACTACAACTTCCTACTGTCACCCTGAAACTCGTCAAATCATAAGATATATCAAGGGAACAATTAAATACTTTAGGCCTTCACTAAGCACTGGAAAGTTCCAACCACCTGTAGGGAAAAAAAACTTCATTAGTGCAAACCCTAATTTTCATACAACTATTAAAGCATACCTGACTACCACAAGAACTCGCCTTCAGTCTCTCTTCTCTGGAGATGTTTCTGTGCTGGCAACTCTTTAGAGACTGAAGGGAAATCCTCGCTCACCCGACTATACAAAAAGCAGGTAAGCACCTGTCAAGTAAACAGGTTAACCGGTATTTCAGGTTTACTCGTCCCGGTCTTACATTTTCCAAAATTTGGGACTGGACGAAATATGGTCCGTCACACACACAAGCTCTCTCTCTCTCTCTCTCTCTCTCTCTCTCTCTCTCTCTCTCTCTCTCTCCCATTGTGTGTGTGTGCGCGCGCGCGCGCGCCGCGCGCGCGCGCGCGCGTGTGTGTGTGTGTGTGTGTGTGTGTGTGTGTGTGTGTGTGTGTGTGTGTGTGTGTTTCCTCTTCAACATTTAGAAGAATTGAGAAAGTTTTCAAGGAAAGGCTGACGCCCTTGTTCTGCATGACTTTACGGATACTTCCATTGTGTATATCTACGAGAGGAACTAATTTCAAAGCATTGTGTGATACTAGTTGAAGGATTAACCTATGATTATCAATGGAAAAGCACTCTCCAGAGCCATCCACAACAGAATCATCATCCCACATCACTAACACCATCGTTCCTGAATCTCAGTCTGGCTTTTGGAGAGTGAGGGACATCCGTAACATAGTCACAACTATATGGGAAACCAGTAACATAGTTATAATTATCGGCAACCTGCCACAGAAGTGCCGAGACCAGAACCGATTATTGCACGTGGTGCTCGTTCATCTGACAAACGTCACAGGAAAATGGAGATGTATCAGATCCATTCCCAGTGAAAAATATTGTGGAGTGAAAAAAGTCTGTGTTTTGGGCCGCAGTCCTCAGACCATCTTCTTTGTTGGAAACAAACTAACAGATCCATTGGTGGGAGGCGGGAGGAAAGAGCAGAAGAGGAGAGGAAGAAAGAAGGTGGTGGTTTATTCCGGTTTCATGCAGATGGCAAATTATTTTAACCTGCAGTTATTTCAAGCAGGAATGAGAGAGTGTTTTAGAACATGCGACATGACTTCCTCTTTGTGACAACTGTGAACTGCTTGCACACATCCACAAGGACTTCCAGTGCATAACAAAAACGTTCTGGCCCCACTATTTAGTTTCAGCAGGACAGAAGCCATGTTCCAGCCTTTATCGTACAGACCACCAGTGCTTCATCTTTGTTAACGTGTTGTCATCCCCACCACAAAGATCTGCTTTGTACGTACAAACCGATTCCAACGCCCTGACGTGAGAAACTAAGAATTATAAAGGTCAGTGCTGTCTGTCCAAGGCCAACAAATAAACTGGGGAAATTACACTTCAGTCTTTCCTCTAACACTGCTGTCTACAGAGCAGGTTCTGACTGCTCTGCCAACTACGCAAAGACCTGGACCACCGACTGAAAACATGTCTGAGAGCTGAAAAAAGCTTGCTAGTGCTTCTTGTGTGGGACGTTCTACAAGTGGCAATACAAAGAGTCCAAGCAAGACAAAGGTGGCAGGTCTGCTACATCAAGTGGTAGGAAAAAGAGTCCGAAAAAATAATGGTTGCATATATACTGCATCCTATAGCAAGACAGAGTCCAAGTAAAACAAAGGTTGCACATCTTCAACATCAAGGGGCAAGAGACATGAATTCCAAGTAAGACAAAAGTGCAGGTCTTTTACATCAAGTGGCATGACAAAGAATCCAAGTAAGACAAAGGTGACAAATCTGCTACATCCACTGGAAAGACATAGGGTCCAAGTAAGACAAAATGTCCAACCTTCATATTCTCTTGAAGAGGATAGACGTAGTGAGCGTCTATTCGTCAAGAATTTGTTATGATGGGGGGGACTTGTCTTCTGCATGGAAGTCGGCAGAATACCGTAATTGCTGCAGTGTGGCCTGCTTAGGCAGAGGTTACTGAAGCAGACCAAGGCAGATCTCTCGTAAGGTACGAGGACGCACTGAAGACCAGCCTCAGGATACACTACCTTGGGAACATATTACCCTGCTTGAAACACCCTTGCATCTGGTACAGCAAGATATACAAGTCGTAGGTGTACTTTCGTTGATTATGATCTGGCTCCATCGTCTTGATATAGTCACGTTGTTCATATTATTGGGTGATCCATTATGCTGTGCTATTGGGTGTTTATGCCCCGTAGCTGTACCTTAAGAAAGGAAACACAATGAATGCAGGATGCAGTTTCTTAATGCTGTCCAGTGTTGAATGTGACCTCAGCTGATATTGAGATGATTTTTAAAGCGGAGTTTTGTTTTCGAAAAAAAAAAAATGTTGCACAGAATGTCAATAAAAAACAGAAAATTTACTTGATAATGACAATAGGTCACCGTCAGTGCTCTTCACATCTGACACAGATTCTTCCAGATGCTGCTGGGATTACACTTGGCGAATTTAGAGGAGGAATAAAACGCAACACAAACAGTAATCAACATTAGTTTATCTCTATATGCCAAAAGACAAGGGGTTAATAACTTTAGACATAGGAACAAACGTCAACACATTGACTCAATAGTCCATTGCATGATCGTTCTAAAGTTGAGTTTTAGGGAAGAAGAAAAAAGAAAAAAATACGCACCAAAATGGCACACATCTAGCCTCACAATATGTCCAAAATTCATCGTAAACATATTGTGAGCAAAGTGGGGATGAGTTCTGATAGTCCCTTTATCATAGGTAACAGAGGGACGAGTCTGACGAGTTCATGCTCTGTGCATTTCTTCTTTGCTGTTCCTTTTGACACATCTCTACTTATCGGTAAAAAATTTTGAATCAGTTACCACCATTTTGTTTCCATTCAGCTAGTGGGTACCAAAGACATTGATCAGCTTGATTTGCCTTGCCTGGCTGTTCCTTGGCCTCTCCTTCTGTGTCTTGTCGTGCCCTGTGTTGCTGCATGTGCTCCCTGCTTCCACTCTCACAATTTTGTGGTTCAAGAAAACAGATGTAGAATGGTCTGGTTTTTTGTGTATGTGTCTGTCCTTTGTGACTCAGATAGCAGGTGACATGACTTCACACATCGGTGCAAAGGCTTAAGACCTTCAAGATCTGAGAGATTTTCAGAATTGACCTAAATGGTATTATTTCATATTGCACGTGTTGACTCTTCTTCCATGAAATATTTCATTGGATTTCACTTTCTTCTGACAGCCTGTCAATCACACACATCCCAAAAAAAAAACATGATGATTGGCTGTAACCTCCAAAAGACGAAAACAAGCCAAATACACAGATTTATCAAAAGCCACAAGACTAGATATATGGCACAGAGAGAGAGAGAGAGAGAGAGAGAGAGAGAGAGTAGTAGTAGTAGTAGTAGTAGTAGTAGTAGTAGTAGTAGTAGTAGTAGCAATTGTAGAAGTAATTTCATTTTACGTTTTATAACAAATTTATGTGACATTAGATGAATGTGTGTGTGTGTGTGTGTGTGTGTGTGTGTGTGTGTGTGTGTGTGTGTGTGTGTGTGTGTGTGTGTGTGTGTGTGTTTTACCCTTTACTGGGTGTTATAGGTGCCGTTGGAATCTGTTTTTGAACTGTAGTGGTAAAAATACTACAGAATTATAGATTATAGTATATCTGCATTTGATTTGAGGAGTACCGACGCAATCAGCCGTCCAAACCAGGGGAAGAATGGCCATTCTGCACAATTCTTGGCTGTTGTCAGCACTTTGTTACGGACAATGCGAGGGTTATCAAACATAGACATGATCCACTCTGACTTTAAAGAATTGTGTGAATGAATGACTTGTGAGTTGATTTTAACGTGGTGACAGCCCTCATATGGCCCTTTGTGGTAGGCTGGGTTATAAGCAACATTACCGTACCTTATCTTACTCTCACTTTGACACATTTTACCTTCCTTTTATCCTTTAGTTGTGTTTTAAGATGAGTATGATGGTCCCCAAATGCTTCTAGCGAAGGATTTATATTTGCAATCTAGCGCCTTACTTTTCATTCAAGTTTTGTTTCTCTCAGAATCAACCCTTCCTGTCCCTCGCTTTTTGTCTTGTCATCAATGTATTGATTAGGGAATTGTTAGCATGCACTTGTTTTCTCTCACTTTTAATTTGTATGACATATTGTTCTTTAGTCAATCAGTGGGAGACTGCATTTCTCAGGCAGTCCAAATAAGGGGTCTTTTTCACAGTTCTCAGCTGGTGTCATCACTTACCTGACAGACAATAATTGGATATTAAACAGTAAGGCTCACTGTTCTGGCTGGTTTAAATCTTTTCACCTGCCTTGTATTCCTAAATCGATCCTCCAGCAATGCTCAAAGATTCTCCCAGAAATTTAAAACTCTTTGTATGACGATTTTAGTTTCTCATCACTTTCATTTCCATACGGTGCTTTGTTCTTGTTTTACCTTTCTACCCTACTGATTGCTTTTGGGTGCTATTGGATTCTGTTTTCGATCCCTGGTTGTAAGAAGTATATATTGTAGTATATCTCCGTTTCCATGCCAAGGGAGCACCGACACAATCAGCCGTATCTCACTGACAGTTCCAAATCGGCCGAAAAGCCTCAGAACAGGTCATTTGAATGGTTGTATAGTCCTCAAATGCGGCTAGTGGAGGAGCAATGTAACGCCCTCGTTTTTACAGTTAGCGTCCACCCTCTACCCCCTTTTCTTTTTCATTTAATCCCTGCTGATTCATTCT